>MU731518.1:44652-89923 GCA_026770625.1 Nicotiana glauca
GGGGGGAGGGGGGGAGTTTATTTGATTTGATGACATTTGATATTGGCCTGTAATAATTGATAACATGTACTTTTCCTTTTCATTATGTAAATATTCTTCTCTCTCTATTGATGTGCGTATTCTTTCTCTTTCCCTCTCATCTGTATATATTGGTTTATGATTTCATTAGTTTACTTTATAGCTTCTTTATTTTTATATTTTAGTAGTCAATGTTTAGTAATAGCTTTTTATTTTCTTTAATAGCTTCTTTTTAATTTAGTATCTTCTTTTCATGTTTAAGTGATCAACAAACCTTTAGTTTTCTTAATGCCATGATTCTTTCCAAGATGGTTTTTGTGTGAACCGGGTGACATTTCCCAATGACGGATGGCGTGATAACCTTCTTAAGGATTGAGTCCGTTTTTGATGTTTAGGTAAGATTAGTAGTAATAATTAATAAGAAGACCTAATTGAGTAAACTAAAAGAGTCAAGCATGCTTCACTTGGTACCAACACACTTAACTACGGGCTTATGATTAAAAATAAGTTCTTGGAGAGAAATAGCTCTAGTTAGTGATCTTTTGATTCTTGTGTTGACTTAAGCAATCATCGAGTGGTTTAGTCGAACCATTAGTAATTTTCAATCTTGAATATGGTTGTTGTGGGTCCTCTACTCTATCCTCTATAACAATCCTGTTGTGTGAGAGGTGAGATGTCTTTGTTGCAAGTCCAAGTACCCGTGCGAATGGTTTAGAACTTGCCCCAAACGTGTTTCTAGGAAAACATTAAAGTTTTGCTTGGCTTTAGAAGTGATTGTAGGCTCTCCTTGACCCTCTTGAAATTTTCCATGGCCCACCAATGTTCCTATCCCACGTCAACCCATTTGAGCCTAAGACCTTTCTTATTTCATAACCACATTACATGCCTTTGCCCATTTTGCAGTGACCCTCTCTTGGCACCCGAGATTTCCTTAACACTCTTGAGAAACAATTGGCTAAAACATAAGTCTGGGGGAGAGAATAGGAGTTTGAAAGTGGTATCAAGGCACAAAAAAGAGAAAAGAAAGGAAGAAAAGGAAAGGCAAAGAAAAAAAAAGAAAGAATAAAAGAAAAATGCAAAAAGAAAGTGAACAAAGTGAAGAGTTGAAGGGATTCAAAGAAAAGCAACAATGCAAATATTATGACCAAGAAAGAGTGACATTAAGTCTCTATAGTTCCCCTAAGAAAAAAGAAAATGCCTCAAAGAGTCAGCAAAACATGAGCCAAAAAGAGAAAATGGAGAGCTTAAGGAAAGATTAACCCATTCTATTCCAACATATCCAACCTTAGTCCAAAAAACTTCATTCCAATCCGAAAAACTCCTGCGTGATTTCAAGCTGAGTGAACTTATATTAGTGGTGATTTACATAAGGGGCCAGCATATGGTACTTAGAGCCATACTTGTGTCATTATTTTAAGAGAGATGAGCAAAATTTTTACAAATCTTTGAATTGAGTGTTACATTCTTAAGTTAGGTACGATAACGGGAATAGAGGAAGAAGGAGTTTGGGATCCACAATTACCTACATGAAAAAGTGAGCTTCCTTGATGAATAAAGTCAATTATTGATGCTCAAGTGTCACATTAGAACTATTTGTGCTTTAAATTTCAAATCATTGTCTTGTTGATAATTCATAGGTGTTGTGGGGTAATTGTTAGTCCCAATTGATATGTGTTTAATACACTTTAGATTAGCTGGAATAGCTCTTAACTCGTGAAGGTGGGAATTACCTTATTTGCTTGAGGACAAGAAAAAGCTTAAGTTTGGGGGAGTTGATAAATGGGAGTTTGACTACTTATTAGCGCCTATTTATTTTCATTTTAGTCCAAAAGTGTATAATTATATTCTTGCAAACTGATGAAATATGGTTAATTTCAGGAGTATTGGAAAATGAGCTACAAAGATGAAATTAACCTCAAGAAGGAGCGATCTGAACTCAAGTACAAAATCAGGAACAAAAGCATAAAGTGTGGACCGCAGATTTCCATTTGCAGCAGCAGAATGTGAAGGGAAGTCTATTAGACGACTAGTTCAATGTGAAGACCACACAATATTGTGCGGTCGTAGAAGCTAACCAAGATTAGAAGTTAAGAGAGTGTGCATATGGAGTTCAAAGGAATTGCACACCACATAATTATTGAGCGGCATGTGCGATTGCAATAGGATTTGTATGGACCGCAGAACATAAGAGATGCGGCCGCATTCCAGAATTGTACAGCCGCATGTCCAGCTCCTGTCAAGATTGAAGAAAAGTGCGGACCACACATGGAATTGTGTGACCGAAACTCCAAAAGGGAAATTTTCTCCGAAATTTCCAACTTTGTATAAATTTGACTAATTTCACAAAATAGGTTAAGTTTTGAATATTGGAACTCCTGTAGCCATTTTTCTTTATTGCTTTAGGCAACATTAGCTTACTTTGGTGATTTAACATTGGATTTTTGTCTTTCAATCTTTCAATATGAGTTTTATCATCTTTTCTTCTATACCCATTATGACTAGCTAGATTTTTAACTAGGATTATGACCCAACCCTAATATGTAAACCTAATGGGTGTTTGATTTATGGCTTGTTTATGGTTGGGTGTTTCTTAGCCTTGTTCTTGATTTTAATGGTAGAATTAATGGTTGCAAACATTAGTTCATGCCTATATAACTTGGTCTGTACTTGGTAAAGAGAGACTTAGTCTAGGAAAACCTGGCTAACAGGAATTTGGGATAAAATTAAGAGATTGATAGTCCAAATTAAAGGGTTGAACCTAGAGATAGTAATACCCGACTTGAGCATTTTATCAACTATTTTGTTCAATACCCATTTGGACTTGAGAAAGCCAAATTAGGCAAAATCACTTTCTTATCGGGAGGTATCAAATGGGTATTTGAGGTGTTGATAGCTATAATACGCCTCGACTAGCAAAACTAGCTCTAAAGTTTACAACCCGTTAGACAAACACCTAGGTGAAGGTCATAGCCCTAGGCCTTTTACATTATTTGAAAACAACAACAAAACACAATTATTAGTTTCAATTATTTGTCTTACAATCTTTGTTTAAACTAGACCTAGAAACAACCAATTTTGTGTAAGTGCAATCTAAGATAGTTCAAGCTCATTCACCATAATATATACTCTTAAATCCCATTCATATAGACCCATGTGGAATTTGACCCCGACTCTCAGTTGGGTGTTACTATTGCATCGACCATTTCATAACCTCAAATAGAGGTATGACTTGGATGAGATCAATCCCCTGCAGGATGTTTTGAGGCTTTGTGATCCTTATGATGTTACGTGGAGAGTTTTCTTTCTATAAGTGGGTTATGTGCGTTGTAATATGAGTCTGGATCGCTTGATAAAGTTGTCTTGATTATCATGTGGATGAATGTGAGTTTATCGGATTAGTTAAGGCATCGTATAATATGTGATATATGAGTTCATGAAGGATTTAGCTGAGTTTCGGTTCAAGATTGTGGTATTCGTGAAGCAAAGGTATTGTGTGTTATCAAATATTTTGTTCTATTGATTTGAGCCAAGTGGGGGGAGTCTGCTATCGACGATTTTATTGCATGATTATGTGTTGTATTGGTTTTGATTTGAGGCATAATTGTGAATCAATTATGACTTACAGAGGTTGACATCCAGGATGACTTGAGTAAGGAAATTTCTGGATGTGGGTTATATTACACTTTATGGGTATATAGAAATCATGGAATGATTTTAGTTGTTATTCGTGACGAAGTGGTGCGCACGGAGTAGGAAATTACTCGATTGCATTAAGATGGGTTACTTCTTTGGGTGTTGGGGTTATTATGAAGCACAAGTCGTTTAGTTTGTTTGGGTAGTGTATTTGAGATTAGAAGAGGGTGGATGACTCTCGATAAGGTTCTAATGGGTTCAAGGTTCATGTGTGGCATTTGAGGAAATTCAGACATTTTTATAAAGGCTAAGATACGAGAATTGCATTGGGTGGTGTAGGGACTGGCAGTACATCTGTATCATTAGAGTTTCTAAATTTCAGCATGAAAAGGTTCTTGTCAGAGAAGAGTGTCACTGATCAACTTAGAATTTGGCTATGGTTCTTGTCAGAGAAGAGTGAGCTCCATGACTTGTTGATATGATGAGTGGTTATGAGTTTTGTGCATGTTTCATTCACCATTGGCAGTGTACGAAGGTTTGGAATAAGGTTTTAGTTGATATGAGGTTTGTTACCGGTATCGAGTTTATTTTTGGGAAGCTATTGTGGTCAGAGGTTATCGCTGTGAGTATCTGAGTTATTTGGTATATCATGTGATTATATCATGGATAATGGTTATGGCTCATTATAACTTGTTCAGATTTATACAATGTGTAGATGCTAGATTCAGGTCTATAATGAATTCCGAATATTTGAAATTAGGTTCCAAGATTTATGGACTAAAGTTGAAGGAAGTATCTTCAGTTGTGTTGAGTTTAAATACTTATATGGAGTGGGAGATCACCCCCGGTTATGTGCATCTATGGCCACACAGTGATTTTATGGCTTTGGAATGACTCTTGGCACATTCGAGGACAAATGTATGTTTAAGTGGGGGAGAATGTAATGACTGGACCAGCTGTTTTGAGTATTTGTATTATATTTGATGATGTAAGGGTATGATTAGCTTCGTATGATGTATTATGACTAGCATGTATCGTCGGTTTTGGTTTTCGGGTGATAGAGTATTGATTTGGAAGAATGATTCTCATTTTAGAAGCTTTAAGTTGTAAGAGTTGATCAAGTTTGATTTTTGTATATTTGACCTTGGATCGGAGTTTTGATTGTTCCATTAGGTCCAGATGTTGGTTTTGGACTTGGGCATATGCCCGGATTTGCATTTGGATGTTGCAAGAAGGTTTTGGCACTCTTGGGTGAAAGTTAGTAATTTGTAGCTTTGGAAAGTTCATGGGTTTATATGAGAGTTGACTTCAATATTACCTGGTTCGATTTTTATTACGGGAATCAGAATAGGTTTGAAATGTCATTTAGAACTTGTTTACAAAATTTGGATTCATTCCGGATTGGTTAGGCTTGAATCGTATGCTTGATTCGAAGTTTGAAGTTAATGAGCTTGAGAGATTAATCTTGACCGACAATTTATGGTTTTGATGTTTAATGTGTGATTTGAGACCTCGCCGTAGGTCCATAATATGTCTTGGACTTGTTGGTAGGTTCAGACAGGGTCCTAAAGGGCTTGGGCGTATTTTTTATTGATTCATTCCATTTCGTATTACATTGACATTGATAGTTTTGGTTAAGTTCTAGTGTGACCGCACATGCAGATTTGGGCACAGGTGCGGAGCCGGTGATGCGGAAGCATAGCACAGAAGCACAAATAATGGAGCTGGGAACAGGGATCCTAGATGCAAAATTGGGTCGCATATGCAGAAGCGCATCAATTGGGTGCAAAAGCGGGGCTGTGCGCAGGAGCGGAAGAAGGGTAACACCTGCGATGTCGCAGAAGAAAAAATGTTTCTGCAGGTGCTAGTGTCAGGATTAAGTGATTTTTCCACAGAAGCAGTGGTGTTGTTCCAAAAGCGACGCCGCAGGTGCGGTAATTTGTCTGCAAATGCTGAAGTGCTAGGTAGGAAGCATATATACCGAGGGGTTTGTTTATTTTATCATAGTTTGTGATATGGAGCACAGATTTGGGCGACTTTAGAAGGGATTTTCCCCACAAGGATTGGAGTAAGTAATTTCTACTCAGTTTTGATTATATTTCATGAATCTATCTTTGATTTTGGAATTTGGATTATGAATTTTAAGAGAAATTTTGGGTTTTTGTCTAAACTTTCCTAAAGTGATATTGTTTTTGTTTTGAATATCGATTCAGAGTTTGATTTGAGTGAAATTAGTATGGTTGGACTCATAATTGAATGAGTTGTTGGATTTTGTGAGTGTTTTAGGTTCCAAGGCCCAATCATGGGTTTGATATTTTGGTTGACTTTGAGTAATTGATTAAAGATTTTACTTTTATCGATTGAGATTGTCTCCTATGGTATTATTTGATATTTTGAGTTGCTTTTGGCTAGTTTCGAGCCGTTTGGAGGTTGATAAGTGCAGAATTACATTTCCCGAGGGTCTTTTGGCTTGCTTGGTATTTGTTTTGTCTTGTGTGAGGTCAGTATCTTATCTAAAATTGGTTGAGGCACTAGTTGACTCAATTATTTATGATAGCTATGTGATGTGAGTGCTATAGAATAAAGAAATGTGAGCGTCAAGGTGGTTTTACCTGAGATTTTCTGATTTAATCATATATCTGTTTTATATTTGTTAAAATTTTGAACTGTACAGGTGATAATGAGTATCATTTATAATTTTTGCTTCTAATAACTCGCCGAGGTTAGTTATGATACTTATTGAGTACATGTGGTCGGTTGTGCTCATACTACACATTTGCACCTTGTGTGTAGATCTTGGAACAGATGTTGTTACATATGGCTGGAGCCAGCATTGGAAGCGTACCTGATTTCCGGACATAGCTGCCACTTGTTCTTGGTAGTTTAGATCAGAGTTCTATTTATGCATATTTCAATCAGATGTTGTAAGTATTATTTCATACCAGCCTTGTAAATCTAAGGATTTAGTGGCTCATAACTTGTACTACCAGTCTTTTGGGATTTGTATAAATTCAGTTATTTTACTTTGACTCTCATCAAATTGTGTTACTGTTATTTGACTTACCTAACGGGTTGCATTAGGTGACATCACTACTAGTTGGATTTTGTTAATACCAAATACATCCCTCTAGATTTCATGGATCATAATTTCTTGTGTTCATAATTATGATTCATAAGTCATAAGTGGTATCAACAAACACAAATTAAATGATATTCCATCAATGATTTTCCTATTCTCACGATCCTCTCAACTTGAATTCAATTTGCTTTTCTAGTCATGCTATGGCAAACTGAATCTCACATGATTATTTGGTAGCATGCCAAAATAACGAACATCGAATCAAGCTTCAAGCCACTAATAGAAGCCATGAGGGTACTCAATTTGGTGTCTCCCACACAATAACAAGTCAAGATAAAACTTATGTTAACCCCTTTTGGTCGATATTTACACACATGGTATGAAAACATATGTTGCATCAATTTCTCTTTTCCTATTGAGCGTATGTCATTATTTTATACTCTCTCCGTTCATTTTTACTTGTCCATTATACTAAAATATATTTTTATTTTTACTTGTCCACTATACTAAATCAAGAGAAGGATGATTTTTTTTCTTTTTTACCCTTGTCATTAATTACTCATTCCCAAATCATTTCCCAAGACTTTTGAAAATACTATCATTGTTATGGATAAATTGTAAAATATATACTTCATTTATTTTTTCTTAACGAGAGTACAAAATCAAAAATTAAAGTTAATGGAGGGAGTAAGATAATATTGTACAGATGATATTCGGAAACTATACGCATCTGAACTGAGTTTTCAGAATTATTCAATGAACATGGATTCACATTTAGTTTCCTAAGGTAGATTAGGTGAAACCTATTTTCGCCAAAAGCACTAAAATGATCTTTGTCATTCCTTTGTGCAGCGTTAAAGATTTTTAAGCCAAGTGCTTTCAAATTATGTGTTTGATAATTTTCTTCAAATCTCGTCTCATCTCCCATCAATAATAAGAGCCCGCTTGGCCAAGCTGCCAAAAATTGCTTATTTTGATGAGAAGTATTTTTGTTTAAAAGTGCTTTTCGAAAAGGAATTTTGGAGAATAGTGATTTGTATTTGGCCAATTCATTTTAAAAATAATTTTTTCAATATTTGATAAGCAAAAAACTGAGTATCAAATTACGCAAAAGGACAGCAAATTATCAATTTATAATTAGTATTATTTGTTATAGAGAATTAAATTTATAATACGTGCATGCGGTGAAACTAGAGGGCCTAATTCTTGCTATCAAGTTATTTCGGAAGGATACCTCGAGACCCCGAGGACACGGAGTTACGACCGAGTCCCCTCCTCGGAGCTCGTCTAGGCCCGACTCAGAGAAGACAAAGATCGAGGCTAGAGAAAAATTGGGAACTCCCAAGGCACCTGGCTAAGTCTGACAAAGCCGGCCTATCCAGAGCCTGTGTCGAGGCGTCACGTCTAGCCGTCCCATCTCCATGCTTTCATAACTAATGTATGTTATACCATAATCGGATTCACCTCCTATATAAAGGGAATCCTCACCACCTTGTAAGGGGCTGTTGTTGATCCAAATATTCTACACTAGATCAATAATACTTCTCTCTCTCTCTTTTCTCTGTAACTCATCCGCTCGAGGCTACAGTTTTGCATTTATCGCTTTCATACTAGTTCTTCATTTATTGCTTGGTATTGGCAATAAAGAGCCTTCTTTAATCATATTTTAACTATTATCCATTCCCCGGTTATCCACGATAGCTCGAGCTTGAGCCGAATATCAACCTCGAGGCCTTCCGTCGTCCAGCCCGAAGCCCGGGTAACGAGCCCTTCGGTTTGGTCACCGCCCCGCTTAAACTCATATTTCATTGTTAAACTTCATACCCCTAGCATCGACTGCTCTATAACTGACATAAAAATAGCGTATTTCTAGAGTCCCATCTACAAATTTAGTTGTCATTACCATTTTTACGGTAAACAGTTTGGCTCCCACCGTAGGGCTAAAAATAATAGTGATTATTTTCTTGCTAGTTCCATTACAAAAATGCAAGTTATCTTTCATACCTTTTCTTGTTAGATCCTTTTATTTTAGGTCGAAATGTCTGGCTCGGTAAACAGAGTTGAGAACGACAACCTCGAAAACCACGAGGAAAATGGCATGGCTATTCCAGCTGTTGGCGTGCTGCCACAAAATTCCGATAACGCGCCCGTACCAATTTTAGAGGACACAGATTCATAGGTTGCACAATAGGTCAACGAAGCCTCACACACTGACAGGAGCATACGGTGTGACAACCAATAGAAAGGCCAAAAGACCCCGGCACAGGAAGAACAGAAAGTTAGTCTTCATGTTATTTTTGAATTGTTACAGGCACAACAGTTGGCTATCGCTCAGTTGCAAGCCCACCTGGAGACTCCCAGCATAGTAGCACCAGAAATCACTCCCCCAGCCGAACAGGAACTAGAGAGATCAAGCAACAACACGTCAGTAACCGATCCCGCCATCGTGAAAATGCTGGAGGACTTAACAAAAAGGATCGATTCAGGCGAGAAAATGATAGCTGCTAACGATAAGAAGGTCGAGACTTGCAACTGCAGGGTTAACCAAATCCCGGGCGCGTCCTCGGTCCTGAAGGGTATAGATTTGTGGAAGTTCGTGCACCGGTCGTTTCCGAAGTAAGCGGCTCCAAAACCTATTCCAAAGAAGTTCAGAATGCCAGAATGCCAGAATGCCTGAAATACAACGAGACCTTGGATCCCATCGAACACGTAACTGCCTATGCGTGCACGGTAAAAGGCAATGACCCAAAAGACAATGAAATCGAGTCCGCTTTATTGAAGAGGTTCGGAGAAATGCTCTCGCAGGGGGACATTATGTGGCATCATAACCTAGCGCCCAACCCCGTAAACTCACTTACCGCACCGACAGATTCTAACATAAAGGCACACGTCGGTGCCATCAATGCGACAGCAAGAAGGCCCGACGCATCCAAGATCGAGAAAAGGGAGAATGAAATGCTGCGAAAATTCGCATCTCATTCCCAGATGGAACGAATAGGATTACCCCCAGTTTTAGATTACTGAGCAGTACTGGCCTTCGTTCAAAGCCTAAACGAATCAAGCCCGACGATTTCAAGGCAGTTAACACAAAGCTTGATTAGGTATCTAGCCAAGACCTAGTTTCATGCCCGCACCCAGCTCATGGACGACTAACCACGAGCCCCCTCGAGCTCAGTATACCTAAACAGGCTCCTGGCAAAGAAACCGATGCCAAATAGCAAAAGATACCGCCCGTACGATGCAAATAGGGCGAACGCCCCAAAACGCGACCTGCCTAGCAACGATCAGAGAATGGACAGGGACAATATCCTCGAGGAATCATTAACAAAGCTAGATTCGGCGGAGGCACAAGGCCAACAAGGGTGCCTCGCTCGTCAAGAAATAATTTCAACATCACTATATCAGACATCGCGTTCACCGTCAGTGAAACCAGAGACACCAGATGGCTCGGACCTATTCAGCCAAGTTCCTCTCAAAGGAATCGCAGCTTGATGTGTGAACGACATAACACGCTCCGCAGGGCCAAAAATGGACACTAACTCTGGAGGAAAATAGCCAAGCTACTAAATAAAAGTCATCGCCGAGAATTATCAGTGATCGGGCTCGAGTTCAGTTCCTAGTAAGGACGGCAACCAAGAAAAATGAAGCAAATGGGATGCGATGTATTGCCACGATCATGAAAGAGCAATGACACTCCCTGAGAACTCATAAAAAGGAGAGTAAAATTGCTTGTCACCACGAGAAAAATGGATCCGAGGATATATCCCTGAGGACGCCCTCCCATTCAGAAAAAAGGACATCGAGACCTTATCTAGGCCTCACACTGATGCACTAGTAACCTTCTTCCTCATTCGATCCATTTCAAATAAAACATGTGCTCATTAATTTAGGTGGCTCGTTCAACGATGGCATTCTGATGATGATAAAACGGCTCGGACCGACGAGTCAAATCACGCCCGCCTCTCAAATCTTTGTCGGATTCCAAACGGCGATCGCAACAACAAGGAGAAAGACATTCTCTCAATTCGGTATGGATGGCTCAGACCAGAATGTCAAGTTTTGAGTCATCAAAGGGTGCGCAAGGCATGAACGCCTTATTCAGATGTCCCCCCTTCGCCAAAACGGTGAAAAATCACACAAGAGATAGAATTAGAACCATCGGCAGAAAGTAACATGTGGCAAGGGGAAAGTTTGTATCACACAACGTATCGTTGGAACCAATATCTCCACTCTCGAAAGAGCCATAAGGGTAAGCAAACCATGCCTTCGACCAAGCCCAATTAAAAACAAACATAGGGATGTACTAGAGTCCTTGCTCCAAAACAGCAGGGACATATCAAACCTCGGAACGTCGCCTACGGTAAGGTAAAACTGCCTCCTCCCTTCATTTTTGTATACTAGCATGTATGCAGACACACGGCCTGGGCATTCGGAAATGTTAACCCTACCTAGAGATCCCAAGGGCTTAACGGCGCCCATCACACTTTTTCCCCTCAACCGGACTTCCGCCTCGGAGAGGGCCTCGCCAGTAAGGTTCTCAGCTGAGCAACATGACTCCTAAGGAGGATCCAACAAGCTTGCAGGACTTCTTTCGTAATCAACCCCGAATAATGGAGGACAACACCCTTGAAGACGTCATCCACTCAGAAGGGCCGGGGAACGACAGACTGAGTTCCAATAGGAAATCATGTATCGGGCCAAATGGTCAAAAGGAGTCGAGCCTGCGTGGGTCGAGTTCATGGAAATGAAACAACATGTATTTATGCCAAGCAATTAAAAAATATCTTTTAGCATTTCATACTCCGAAAAGAAAAATTTGGCATGCTCACGGCAAGGATTCCCCCATCGAGCATGCCCCGAAATACTCGGAGACTTAGCGTCAACGATTTAGCACCCGCACGACCTCGGGGTCAGAACTCCATTCTCATAAGACCCCCACAAGGCAATTCCGAGCTTAGGAGTAACTGCCTTCTAGCCTAAGAAAACTCAATAACTTGGAGACTGTCGTCAATTGCCATACACTGGAAAACCCGAGGCCGTAAGACCCCGAGAAGGCAGACTCGATCTAGCCGGATCTATTGCATATAGCAACAAAAACTGTAAGACCTCAATAGGGATGAAAAACTATAAGACCTCAACAAGCATGACAAACTGTAAGACCTCAACAAGCATGACAAACTGTAAGACCTCAATAGGCATGAATAATTTGTAAGACCTTACTACAAGCATAAAACTCAGTCCCGAAGTTTAGGCTATATGCCGTATTTGTAAGACTCCCGAAAGGGCATACCCTTGATGTAGACACCTAAACTATCACTCGGGGTCAAAATTGGCTCCTGCTAAACACACATAACTACTGTCAAAATGGCTACACCAGCCAAATTAACGTGACTCAAGGACGCCCGACAGTTGCTAACAAAATCACAGGCCATTACTTCGAATCTACTTCGAAACGAACCGGTTAAAATAGGATACCCTCAACAGGTAAAATAAGCTTCAACCATGTCAGCTCCAAATCACAAGGCTTCGAGCTACTCAGCCTATAAGCTAAAAATGTTTTGAGGTGCTCGAAAATTGCTGCTAATAACTTGAAATCGAGGTTCTTCCCCAACCGACGATGAGTCAGGCAAAATCATTTCTAAAATACCTTAATGAGAGGAAAATAAAGCCTACATATTCCTAAGGGTAAAAGCATAAGAGCCATAGTCGCCAGCTAAATGAGCCTCAGGGCCACACACTAAAAGGTCACAACGACCAAAAGCGTAAGAGCCACTGTCACTAGCTAAAAATTTGAAAATTTGTGGATTAAAATGAGCTCGAGTCGTAACCCAATTCGGAGAACAAATCTAAAATAGCTAACTATACATGCCTTAGGGCACAATGTAAGAGCCATCGTCGCCATCTTCACAAGCCTAAGGGCTACTTACTTGAAAGGTCGCTTCGACCCAAGGCATAAGCGCCATCATCATCCGCCCGTGCAGGCACAAAAAAGTAAGTTTGAGTCGCAACCCGACTCGGAGACTGAACCCAAAATAGCTAAAATGCAAATACCCAAGGACAAGGTGTAAGAGCCATTGTCATCTGCCCATACAGGCACTAAAGCTTGAAGCAGGCCCTAGTCAAAACCTGACTCGGAGACTAAGCCCAAAGCAGCTGAGCAAAACATGAGAGCTCTAATGCCAGATTGCGCCAAAAGTCGTATTAGCTAAAGCATGGAAAAGCCGGGCCTTCTTGATAAGCTCTGGAACCGTATCGCAAATATAAGGATCCTCGCTAAAACTCCGAAACCAGTCCGGGAAAAAGCAAAGCTGAAAGGAATACGTAAAAAGAAAAAGCTTCATGTTCTCTTTTTTTATTCCACATATGCTTAAAGAGCGTTCTCCATCTACAAACAAGCCCTACGATTGGCACATACAAAATGGCAAAGTCTATGCTCTACTTTTGTGGGCTACGACCTATCAGCCCTGTCTTCGCTCTCCGTGGCATTGGTAAGAAGTGACCGAGCCTTAGGCTCGTCTACCCTCACCCGAGCCAGCTCTTCCGGGAAAACAAAGCCCATGGCGCCAACCTTCTCAAGTACTATCTTCGGGATCTGTAACGAACATATTCCTCGACCCTCTTTCCGCGGTCGATGGCCCTCTTCAAATCAACTTAGGCGTCAGTTGCATTCTTCAAGTGAATCGCCATCTCCTGATCAACCTCAGTCTAACTCAATGCCGCTTCAGCCCGAGCATCGACAATTTCAGCCCTGACCTTCGAGAGTTCAGACTCGAGCCTCGCAATCATATCCGCTTGAACTAAAGCATTGTCACGAGCCAAGAAGAGTTGGACCTCGAAGGCGAGAACTTTAGCCAAAGAACCCTTCTTCTCTAAAACTTGAGCCTACGCCTGAGCCCTTAATTCACCGCATGCATTCCTAACCCGGTCAACTTCGCCCCTAAGACGTTCCAGAGCCTCCGCCTTTTCTTGAACTTAGATAGGCAAAGAGAGTAACCTTAAAGGTTAAAAAATCGGAACACGTACCACGAGAGGTTACCTGCTCGATCAAATAGCTCTTGTAATTTGAGCTCCGATACACCTTATATCGCCCACGCATCAACTCAACCTCCTTCTCCTCGCTGAGGAGCCTAAGGGTCTCACCGTCATCCAGAGCTTTCTGAAGCCTAGCCCCATGATGGAGCAGCTCAGACCTAAGCCTATCGAAGGCCAGCAGAAGAAAAACTTAATAAGGAAGGAAAGATGCAAAATACAGAAGGACTACGTCGTGACTCACCATAAAGTGAAGTCGGCGGACTACCTCAAAGTCCGAGCACACCTTCGTTGGTCCAGCCCCTTCGGCCCCAGAAGAACCAACCTCTGTCGAGGCACGTTCAGTCGAAGGAACCACCGCTCCGGAACCAAAGACTCCAGGAACAGCAGGCTCGAGCGTTGTTCTTTCCTCCAAAGAACGATCATGTTTTGCCCCACTAAAAGTTCCATCGCACTACAAGAGTAAGTCCCTTCTATCACCATCGTCCCTTGGCTCAGAGGCCGATAACTCATCCCTCTTTTTGGAGGAACACAGCCTTGTCCCAAGGGACCGCCCGATACCTACGACGGCAAAGCCAGTATAAAAGAAAGGGGAAAATGTCATCTGAAATATACAAAGACCAAGGTTAAAGCAACGTACGCGCATACCTTGGTATTTTTCTTCCCATCTGCCATGGGACACAACTCGCCACCTATGCTCCTCGTAAGTCGAATGGGTCACCAACCTTCGGACCCAGCCAGGCAAATCGAAAACTTTGCCTGGGGACTACAAAGTTGCTGCAGGAAAGAAGGAAACACAATTACTAAACTGGATTTTGCTATAAGCGAATCTAAGAAAGCTCAAGACACTCCACTCACGTGCATAATTCCATCCTCGAGAAAAGGCATGAGTTCCACGGGGATAACGTCAGCTGTCCGGACCCGGACGAATAGACGAGCGGAACCGCAAGGTTAGCATGCCTCAATAATGAAAGGGCCGGTACAGCCTGACGAAGTGGCTAAGCATAAATTCGTGCCCAGCCTTCTCTGCAAAGAATACTATTTTCCAAAATTATGGATGTATTTGCGCCAAAGTAATCCGATACTACATGCAGAAATCAAGCACGACCCTATTAAGGGGGCCTAGTGCAACAAGATACAAGTACATGTTCAGGATCCGTCACTAGGGTCCGTAATACTCTCATTCGGGGAAAGCGCCTGCAAGGCTACCCCCTCGTTCCATCCATAGTATATCCTCGACATCTCCAAATGTTCCTCTCTTATCAAAGACATAGTCTTCAAATTAAACTCCCATAGATCCTGAGCACCGGTAGTAGAACTCTCCCCTCCCTGCCGGGCCAGCCCTGAAGTAGCAGTCATGGCTATGGTAAAATTAGCAGACTGAAGCAATGATCTACACCAACACTTTTGCGCTTAAGGTAGCGAAGGTCCCGATGCCAAGGTATAAGGATAGCTATTTATAACAATGGGATTTTCCAAAGAAGCAGGAGCCACCCTACATATATATGGGAAACAACAATGATTCGTCTATCCAGAATAAGCCCCGGAAGGCCAATGGCCTCGATAAAAATCCCAGGGTGGTACCTGACCTAAGAGACCTCCACCGACAAGAAGTTAGGCTCCAAGGATCCAACATCATTATCTCCAATCCCGAGGTGGTGCCCAACCTCAAGGACCTCCATCAAAAAGAAGTCTGGCTTTGAAAAGTCTTCAGCGCTATCATAGAGCTCGAGGCGGTATCTGACCTTGTGGTTTCCTTTTCTAAAAAAGAGAAATAAGCACTTCAAACTCCGCCTATCAGGGCTCGACTTTAGGAAGTCGCCTAAATATGAACAACCCTACCTCAGAAGCCTGCCTACAAACACCTTAAAAGGTTGTCTACGTCAAAACTCAAAAGTAAATGCTCTAGGTGCCCGAAATTTATTTTTACTTCGGTGCTCTATCTCCATGCAACTTAGAGGGCCGATGGACCGAACCCATGAGACCAATTTAGGCTTGGTCCGAGGTACGGCAATGGGATCAGAAAAGAGCCATTTCACTTGGCCAAAGATCAGTAAGAATTCTCGCACTCGAGTTAGATATCAGCAATCATTAACAAAGTGAAACATTCAAAGTCCTCAAAGTATGCAAAAACATATAACAATAAGGCATGCATCGAAAACAGGAATAAAAAAGTATCTCCATATTTATGGAGATTCGTGTATAATGGCCCTCAAGGAGCCCCCTCATATGATTATAAAAGCCTACAGAGGATCTCTACACAAAATGGAGGAGTAAAAGGATGTATATATGATGAAAACCTATGAACCCAGTCCATCTTCGGTATCAGCATCCTCGAGTGCAACCTCCTCGATCCAACATCCTCGAAGGCAATTCCTTCGGTTTCCATCTCCTCTAGGTTCCCAGCTCAATCCCGCAGAGGGGCCTCACCGAGGGAAAAATATTAAGAAGAGGAAAAGGAAGGGATGCGGAAGAGGTAGAGAAAAGAGATATAGCCCGCCGAAGCCAAAAGTTGAAGATTCGGCGGGCCCCGGCCACAACGACTGGTGGTGCCATTTTATCCCTTGGGAAATGAAAAACCCAAGGGATGAAATTCCATACCAAGCTTGGGTAGGAGATTGAGCAGAGTTGCATTATCCGAATGGCTGTCTACAAAAAGAGAACATCAATTCCCCGTATGTTGCTATCTTGGGCCAATGGGGATGGCGGTAGCAGAAGCAGGAGCAACAAAATAGCATAGTCGAGCTCAGGAAAAAGGCCACAACACAGCTTATCGAAAAGATTCCAAGTGACCCTGAGGCCGTAGACTCCGAACATGGCGATCAAACAATAGAGGAAGATAATAAGGAGAAATGGGCGAACGTGCAGATGAAGGTATTCAGATAGAAAAACAAATCCAGAACATTCCCATTTATAGGGGATAAAGATGTTGTCTCCGAGGCCTTTGGAAGGCTGATTGACAGATGCAATTACCGCATCCTTGAAGAACCAAATCGACGGTGCTACTTTTACCTTGGAGAGCGGGAAAAAATAGTGCATTAAATAATGTCGAAAACACAAGTCTATGGGATGTGGCGGTGATCACAAAAGATCACGCTATAGGTTGGGTCGTCAGTATGATGTTTCTACAAGAAGCTCAAAGGGTCAGGTGTCAGAATCATTTCCCATCGCTTCGTTCTAAGAAACGCAGAGACTATCTGTATGCGGTGAAATCAGAGGGCCTAATTTCTTGCTATCAAGTCATTTCGGAAGGATACCTCGAGACCTCGAGGATGTGGAGTTAGGACCGAGTCCCTTCCTCAGAGCTCGTCGAGGCCCGACTCAAGAAGACAAAGATCGAGGCTAGAGCAAAATGGGTAACTCCCAAGGCACATGGCTAAGTCTGACAAAGTCGGCCTACCCAGAGCCTGTGTCGAGGCGTCACGTCTATCCGTCCCATCTCTATGCTTTCACAATTAATATATGTTGTACCATAATTGGATTCACCTCCTATTTCAAGTGAATCCTTCCCACCTTGTAAGGGGCAGCTGTTGCTCCAAATATTCTATACTAGATCAATAATACCTCTCTCTCTCTCTCTCTCTCTCTCTCTCTCTCTCTCTCTCTCTCTCTCTCTCTGTTCTCTCTAACTCATCCGCTCGAGGCTACTCTTTTACATTTATCGCTTTCATACTAGTTTTTCATTTATTGCTTGGTATTGGCCATAAAGAGCCTTCTTTAATCATATCTTAACTGTTATCCCCTCCCTGATAATCCCCGATAGCTCGATCTCAAGCCAAATATCAACCTCGAGGCCTTCCGTCGTCCAGCCCGAAGCCTAGGTAACAAGCCTTTCGATTTGATCACTTCCCCGCTTAAGCTCATATTTCATCGTTAAACTTCATACTCCTAGCATCAACTGCTCTAACAACTGACATAAAAATCCCATCTACAAATTTAGTTGTCATTATTATTATCAAGGTAAACAATACACAAAGTAAGAATATATAATAAATTTTTTAATCAATATAAAATATAGTATCCAAAGAAATGATATCGGGTATATGGAATTATTTATTATTTACATGATGATTCAAGCATATCAATATGCATTTTTCAACAAAAATTAAAAATAAACTTCATAAATCTTATATAAAAGAAGAGATTTATATGTAATAGAGATAGTATTTCAAAGAAGAACAGGATAATACTAAACAATAATGAAAAATAAGAAAAATAAAAAAATGGATGGGAGAAACAAAAAAGAAAAAGTAAAAACTTAAATTAATGAGTGTCAATTTGGGAAATATAAATTTTTAGTAAAGATATTTTTGTCTTTGAAATAATTAATTTTCTGCTTCTTCGAAGTAGCTAGAATTTTGTAACTTTTTCCCAAAAGTAGAAAAATTACTTTCTTCAGGAGCTCAAAAAGTGTTTCTCCGTCTTGGCCGAACATCTTAAATTTTTAAAAAGTTCTTCTGGCTTGGTAGAAGCTTGGCCAAAAAGACTCTAAATTGATGGAGGCGGTCACTTGTGTGAGAAGGCTGACCTCTATATATGTAACATGTCTGTCAATAATATAAAAAATATACAACAAGCATTTATAACACGAATGCACGGTAAATATTTATAATAAGAATGTACACAAACATTCAAATAATAAGTGTATGTCAAAGTAAATTTTGTTTGATATTAAAAAAATAAGAAACATTTGTAAACGATTGAGGAAATAAAATAATAAACCAATGACAACATATATTTTCCGATTAAGGATTGTGCTGCATAAGAATCATTAAAGAGGCAAGCGTTTGTTTACCCTTAAAATGGTACAACAGACTTTACATATGTGATTTATAGAAAAGTGAATCGATTTGATCCTAAAATGATAAAGAATTTAGATAAAAATATAAGACATAGCCTTGAAATTGAAATTAAGCAGCAGATATCATAGTCCCGAGAGCAGAGCTTTCAGAGGCAGTAAAAGCAATACCAATGAGAAAGAAAAGAAAATGTTATTGAGCTTTTGTTAGAATATAGTATATGCTTGCCAGAAAATTCGTGTCTTTTACAGCTACACCTAGGAAACAAGGTCCAAGGATCAAGCCCCTCTTAAATAGCAATTATGAGAGGCATTAAAAACATATGTAGCGATAGGCAGTTAATGCCATATTCTCTGTAACGGACCATGCACTTAATACTAGAGAATATTCTTCATTGAATGCTATTGGGTGGCAAGCATTTTTATAACGCCATTATGGATATTATTTTCTCCGGTAACAAATAAGATCGGCGCCTTCGGTCCTGTCTGTCCTCGACTTTACGTGTCGCTTTCTCACATGATCATTTAATGTGAACTTATTTTGTCGTATACAGATAGTCCCCCTACTTTCGTGGTGGAATAATTTTGTGCCACCGAGAAGTTGGTAGAAATACCCTTTTTGGCGGGGAATTCTTTGACTCCCTATAAAAAGTTTATGATAGGTTCATTAAATGCATGTTTCTCTATATATTGCCCCGAACACGCGTCATCCTACGATTTAGCACCATTTTTGCCGCTTATCATGGTAATTACGGCCACGATTTTAGCTGCTTATTCCTTAACTTATATGCATCAAACTTCTCCATTTACACTTCATAATTTTCCAAACTTGCTCAAAATCTTTTTGTTCAAGTCAAACTTGTCTTCAACTTTCTGTCATCAGAAAACTCTTTTCTCTCTTTTGATAACAATGACTTCTTCTTCCAGAAACCTTAGTTCCTCAAAGAACAAAGGTAGAGCTGATGATGCTTCTCCTCCTAAGGTAAGCACCATTATCCCAAGAAGTCTTGTCACAACTAAAGCCTTTGAAGAGAAGTATCCTTTCGCTAACCCTTACACGTGGGTTGTTGGCCTGTATCTATCTTCCATACATCCTTCCAACATTCCTACTATGAAAGAAGACTGCCATTTTCAAGACATAAACATTATCGCACCTGACCTGGCGGAGCGTATAACCTTGCTCAAGAAGGGTTTCACGTATTTTTATAAGTATCCCTTCAATTTGGGGCCATTTTGTTTGAGCAGGGAGCTTAACTCTGTTATCACGTAGTTCTTCATCTGTTACTAGGTGTGCCTAGAATAAGTAAGTCATTATGCATGGAGGATTGTTGCTTTGCTTTGGTGTCTATGCCAGGAGATAGAGAGGAGCTAACCCTGGCTCGACGAATGAACCTCTATTCCCCCAATATTTTCTGCGGGGAAATGATAAATATCAGAAAATGTGGCCACCATGCTTAGGTTACCAGCATGGATGATAAAAATGATCGTGGATGGATGGAACAGTTTGTTGTTGTTGGCACCAAAGACATCATTCTGGCAACGACTCCATCTTTTTCAAAATTGTGGAACCTTACTTGTAAGTTTGTCATTTGTCCTTTCTTCTAGTTAAAGATCATTCCATGTTGTTACTGATCCCTCTTCTTTCACTTATTTCAAGAACTTGGTGGACACCAACCATGAATGAAGGCTTGGACCGGTAGGTCTAGAAAATTTTGGATGTCACTACGCCTAAGGCCCGTACGTGGAAAGCATTGGTCCTTAAATATGGGTAGAAGTCCAAAACGCATGGTAAGTCAAACTCACCTTGTTTTTTTCTCTTTGTATAAGGAATTTGATTAATCTTTCTCTGCCATTGAATTCAGGTCTACCTCAGGGCTCAGTTGTCGTCACCGAAGAGGACTTTTTTGTTAATCCTGTTGACGCGGTGAGGCTTCTACAGGAGGATTTTACCCAAACAGGTATCTTCGGGCCTATTTCTGGTGCAAGTGCTTCTTCTCAGAGTCCCCGCCCAGAGAACAAGAAACAAAAAATGAGACATTCCTTCGCCGCTAGAAAAAAAAATAAAAAGTCAAAGAGTGATGCGCCTGAGTCGTCTACGGATGCTGGTGATGAAGGCTGCGCCCGAGCAAGTCATAGAGAACATGGTGATTGACGATGATGGAGGATCCAGTGATGAGGGAGCTTCTCTACATAGAATATGACGACCTTCATCAACTCAACAGAATGCTTAATTTGTTTGGCTAGTTATGCCAACTGAGGATGGGCGCCTTGGCACTCTGGGGGAGTATAATATTGTGGAAGATTCCAATTCTCACTTCTAAGTCCCATTCATTGTTCCCGGTACCATGAGGCTGGTACCATGTCTCTCACATCCTCGGTTGATGAGCAACCAACAATTAGTACTGCGATTTCTACAACAGCTCCTAGATCTATAATTCCACCAGCTTCACCTCCTTTTTCACCAACTCTGCCTTTGCCACCAGTAGGTAATACATTATCTCCACCGGCGGCAGTTTCCCGAGAAGAGGATGACCCTCTTCCCCAATCTCCCATTCATGGGAATTTGGGGAAAAATTATGTTGTCCCCTCCGAAGATCCCCAAAGGATAGCGTCACCCTTTCAATCTCTACCAGATGCCATCTCTTATCCCGTACGTTAGAACTTGCTAACTATCTGAAGCCTTTGGCTTCAAAAAAATATAGGGATATAATACGCACTTTCTCGGAAGAGTGTCTGTTGAACAATGCCATGCACAATGCAATACTGATATAGTCTTTGTTTCTATTGTTGTGTCTTATATCTTTTTTATGGTAGGTTTTTGAACTTGCATTTTTGTTTTGCAAGCTAGCTTCCTTGCTTCCGATGACTTTTAAAGGTTGATTTGTGATAAAGAGGAACTTAACTCCGAGCAAGATCAACTTTTGTCCGAGTGAGACCAGACTATTTCTCGCCTCTTAGAACTAGAAGCACAAGCTACTGAGGGTGTTGAGTTGGAGGCTCAATTTAAACAAAGTGAGGAAGAAGTAGTGACCCTTATCCAGGAGGTTGCCCCAGTAAGGCCATAATTTAAAGAAACTAGGGCCAAAAGGGTTGAAGTCCACAATGTTGTTCTAGCGGCATCCGATCGTGAGGCTTCCTCTGCTGAAAGATTGAATAATTTTGAGGTAGCCTAAATATTCAATAATGAAGAAGTTACTATTACTATTGTCGAAGCAAAGTATTCTTGGTTGGAGGAGAAGCATAAGAAGACCATTGAGCACAACAGAATTTTCAGCTCCACTGTTCGTAACCTTGATGTCATCCTCTGGTCCATTAGATTTGTGCGGTATAAACTTTCTACCGAGGTTGACCGTCTTAAAGAAGAACTTCAGCACTGAGCGGCTTCCTAGCATTTGAAGTACTTGTTTAACTTTCAAATGATAAAATTAATTCATCATTCAAACAAGAAACAATATATAAATAGAAGGACTTTATGTTTTTCCTTCCATTTTCAAAAGTACATAAGCATTCGTTGTGATAAAAAGAAATTGCCATTTCTTGTGGCAACCTTGTACAACTTGTTTCTATAGGGCTAGCCGTACAGTCCCCGATTTTGATGATACAACTATATTTCTGTGTTTCGTATTTCGATCAATGGGGTAATCATTGTTGTCGTATCCTTATATCATTCACCCCAGTGTTGCAAAGAATAAGAATTTGAACACTAAATTATTTACATCTTTGAGAATTCCACTAGTGAATTGCTAGATAATCTTCAGTTCGATAGCAAACTTGAATTCCCCTTAGGAATTTATTATATCGAGCCAAAAATTATCTAACAATCCCCCAGAGTCTTGCACTCATGAACATTTAGATAATCTTTGTTCAATAGCAAACTGTACTTCCCGGTAGGAACTTTGCTATCAAGCAAACAACTATCTAACAGCTCCGTAGTGGTTCTTTGCTTGTGTGAACTTTCATTTAAAAGTCTTATTTTTGTTGATAAAGCTTCCTTCGTAGTACACTTTATGTTTGTGCCTCATTAAAAACCTTGCCAGAAAAATGCAATCGGGACAAAACTGGACGAAGGGAAAAACTGTGCAGCACATACTTTCGGTACAGGCGAGGCTCATCAGCACTAGTATCTCTTGCGGTGTGCCATGTTCCAGTTGCTCAGCAACTTTTCTCCATCTTTATTTTCTAGTTCGTATGCCCCTTTCTGGGTGACAACTGAAACCCGGTAGGGGCCATCCCAGATTAGACCTAGTTTTCCCATATTAAGCTCCTAGGTGTTCTGAATTTTCTTAGAACCAAGTCTCATATTTTGAAATAAAAGAGGTTGTCTCTTTGATTGTAATATCTTTCTATTCTCTGCTTTTGGGCTTCCATCTTTAGATGCGCCAAGTCCCTGCGTTTATTAAGCAACTCTAAATTGGCAAACATTGCTTCATTTTTTGTTTCTTTGTTCGCCTGGAAATATATCAAGGTAGGTTCTCAAACTTCCACCAGGATCATGGTTTCTTCCCATACACAAGAGAGAAAGGAGTCTCCCCCGTGCTCGATTTGGCCGTTGTTCGGTACGCCCATAGTACTCCTGGCAGCTCTTCGGGACATTTCCCTTTAGCTACTTCCAATCTCTTTTTGAGGTTTTGTATAATCACCTTATTTGCTGATTCTGCTTGAGCATTTGTGCCCAGATGATAGGGAGATGATGTGATCCTCTTTGATTTTCAAGTCTTCAAGAAACATTGTGATCTTTATGCCTACAAATTGCGGCCCATTTTCACATGCTATATCTTTTGGTATCCCAAATCTAAACTTCATATTCTCCAGCAAAAAATCTACCACCTCACGCTTGCCTATCTTCTGGTAAGGTTCTGCTTCGACCCACATAGAAAAATAGTCAAATAAAATCAAAAGAAATCTTACCTTAACGGGGGCAGTGGCAGCGGTCGGATGATATCCATCCCTCACTTCATGAACATCCATGGTGACAAAACAAAGTGTAGTGGCTCTACCGTTTGATGCACCAACGGTACGTAGCATTGACATTTATCATATTTTTTAACATAAGTGGCGTCTTGTTCCTTCTGGGGATAGTAGTATCCTGCACTAATTAATTTTTACACTAAGGAATCTGCGCCTGAGTGATTTTCGCAGATCCCTTTTTGGACTTCTCGCATAACATATTTAGCTACAGAGGCTTCTAATAATCAGGCCAACGAGCCTTGGAAAGTTCTTTGTACAATTGACCTCCCTTGAAACTGTATCGAGCTACTTTAGTGCGTAGCACTCTAGATGCCTTAGGATCTTCGGGCAATTTTTCCTGATCGAGATAGTCAATGATCTCGTTTATTTAGTCCGCGTACAATACCGAATGCATAAGCTATAGGATCGTACCAAAATCTGATCCCTTCATTTCTATGGATCATCAAAGATTGGCCAGTGCATTTGCTTTCACATTCTCTTCCCTCAGGATGTGCGTAGTTGACAATTCCCATATTGGAGCGAGCGTAGTATGGACTTTCAATACGTATTATTGTATGTATTGCTATATGGCTTTGAAGATCCCGTATACTTGTTTCACTACCAATTGGGAGTCGCATTTGATTTCTATGACCTCGGAGTCCAGTCCTTGGGCCAATTCAAGCCTGTAATCAAAGTTTTATAGTCTTCTTCATTGTTAGTCAGAGGAACAATTCTTATGGTCTGCGTTAGAGTTTCTCCCAAGGACATGGTTAACGTTATGCCATGCCCGGACCCATTCACATTGGAAGATCCGTCGGTAAACAAGGTCCAAAATCCTGATGCCGATTCTGACACCATTACTGCTTCTTTGGTAGCCAAAGGTAAAAGTCCCAGAATGAAATCGTCCACAAAGTCAGCCAAACCTTTTGACTTAATCGCAGTCATTGGTATATTCTATGTTAAATTCGCTCATTTCGACGGCCCACTTGGCATGCCTACCTATGAGTTCAAGTTTATGAATAATATTCTGCACGGGAAAAGTGGTCACCATAACTATCGGTTGAAGTTGGAAATAAGGCCTTAGCTTTCAAGCAGTGACTACAAGGGCTAAGGCCAATTTTTAAAAATGTGGGTAGCGAGTTTCTACTGCCGTCAAAATTTTACTTACGTAATAAATAGGAGATTGCATAATCGCGGGCTAAAACAACACTTTAACGCTACCTCCGAGACTGCTAAGTAGATCAATAGTTGTTCGCCTTCCTCCGGTTCTAACGGTAATGGAGGACTTAACAAATTCTTTTTCAAATGCTTCAAACCCTGATAACATTCCGACATCCATTAAAAGTTATTGTTCTATTTTATAAGTGCAAATAAATGATGGCATTTTTCCGAAGACCGGGAAACGAATCTACTCAAAGCGGCCAGTCTCCCCGTCAGCCTTTGTACCTCTTTTACGCTTGATAGCTGCTACCAGGATGTCGTCGATGGATTTAATTTATCAGGGTTAACCTCTATCCCCCTTTGTAATAGGAGGAATCCCAGGAACTTACCAGAGCTGACCTCGAATGCACACTTCTTGGGGTTAAGCTTTATCTTGTGTTTTCTTAAGACGTCAAAGGTCTCTTCCAGGTGTTTCAGATGCTTACCTGCATTCAAAGACTTAACCAACCTATCATCTATGTAAACTTTCATAGTTTTCCCTATCTGTTTCTCAAACATTTTGTTTACGAGCCATTGATAAGTGGCTCAGGTGTTCTTTAACCCGAAAATCATCAAATTGTAACAATATGTGCCGTAGTTTGTTATGAACGAATTTTTTTCATGATCCTCCTAGTTCATCTTGATTTAACTATACCCAGAGTAAGCATTGAGAAAATATGTTAACTTTTTCATGACCATCGCATCAATCATTTGATTAATTTTCGGCAACGGGAAAGAGTGTTTTGAGCGCGCCTTATTTAAATCCTTATAGGCTACGCACATGCGAAACTTATTCTTCTTCTTTGGAACTACTACTATGTTATCTAGCCATTAAGGATACTTTACCTTTCGGATTGAACCATTATCAAGCAAGCAAGCTACCTCTTTTTGATGAATTTATTTATGACCTTGAAAATATGACGTTTTTCTGTCTTACTGAAGGAATGTTGGATCCAGGCTTAGTTTGCGCACGGCCACTTCTAGCAGGATACCTATAATATGCACATGCGAACATACAAAACAATCGACATTAAGTTTAAAAAATTCAATATATCCAGACTGAGCTAGGGGTGTCGTCATGTCCCTACGTGAAACTTCCTCTCCAAGAATTTTTTGATCAATGCGACTTGTTTAAGTTCTTCCGCTATGGATTTTGTTGTGTCTTTTTCTTTTGGCACCTAAAAATATCTTGGTAACTGATATTATTCCAATGAGTCCTCCCCCTGGTTGACTTCGCTCGGCTTAGGAGCAGATACCAGTTTCTATCATTTCTATAATACATGCTCATTTTCTTTGCTATTGGAAGCTGATATTGCGTTTATCTCCCTTGTTGCCGGTTGGTTGCCTCTTATTTGTTTAATTCCCTTAGGAGTAGGGAATTTCAGCCATTGTTGATATGTTGATGGCACAACTTCATATCGCACAACCACGGTCTCCGCAAGATAATACTATAGCCCATATCGGTGTTCACCACCTCAAAAAGGGTCGTCTTCATCACCCTTCGACATTCGCGAGAAGCAGGATCTCTCCTCGGGTTGTCACACTTGCTAGGTTGAACTCGGGGAGGAGTTTTGTGGATGGAATGATGCTTTCGGTGAGCTTGTCGTATTACAACACTCTCCATTGGATGATATTGGATGAACTTTCTAGGTCCATTAAAACATGTTTAATGTTAAAATCTATGACATTTAAAGATATTACCAAAGCATCAGTGTGCAGTAGCAGCAGTTCATCTGCATCTTCCTCCGTGAAAGTGATGTCATCCTCAGCAAATTCTCAGAGTCTCTTATGTGGGTTACTGATACCTTTGCCTTTTTTGCCGCCGAAAATGTCACACCATTAACTCGTTCCGTCTACAAATCATGTTGATCGTCAAGCATGGGGTATCTTCTCCTTCTTTTGAAGACTCTGCGTTATCACAATTGCAGCCTTAGTTGTATTTAGCCCGATTGCTTAAAAATTCTCTGAGATGATCGTTTTTCAGTGATATCGCCACCTCCTCGCGCAGATGCCTATAGTCCCTGTCCGGTGACCGTTGGTCCCATGACATTCACACCAAAAATTAGGATCCCTTTGGCTGGGATTAGATCTCTTTAACTTCGGGAACCATGCCTCTTTGATATTCCTCATAGCTGACATCAACTCCACCACACTGACGTTAAAGTTGTACTTAAAAAGCCTGGATAGGAGGAATCTCGAGAACCTGATGTCTCTTTATCTTGTATGACCTATTATTTCAGCCATGATCAGTTCTCCTAGCGGTAGCGAATCTATCTGCCAATAGGAAACCTCTGCCGCATCCTTATGCCTTTTTATAATGCAAAACCGACCCCTTCAAAATCGCTAATCTGAGTCAAAATCATATCTTGACTTCTCTTTATTCTTCTCTCGGTCTTGATGTTGATGTCGGAAAACTGAGCTGATCATCCTCAATTCTTATCTTTGATTCGTATCGGTTGTGAACATCTTCCCATGTTGTTGCTTGAAACTCGTGCAGACTTTCCTTCAATTTTTGGGAAGCATTGGAACTCCTCAATTCAGATCTTTAGTGAATGCTTCAACTTCCCATTCGTCCGGTACGACCGGTGGCAACATTTTTTCCTTCTTGAATCTGGTCACAAACTCCCATAATAATTCAGACTCTCCTTATGCAATCCTGAATATGTTGGACGTTCGGGTCTGTACATTTTTGGTTTCGGCATGTGCCTTAATGAAAGAAGCTACAAGCATCTTTAAGGAATCTATTGAATGCTTGGGGAAGAGTGAATACCACGTCAGGCCCCCCTATGTGGGGGCCTTCCCAAATTTCTTCAATAAGACAGACTCAATCTCGTGCGTAGCCAAATCGTTTCCCTTCACCTTCATTGTTTAGGTGGTAATATGCTCCCGATGATCTGAAGTCCCATCATACTTTGACACGTCTGGGATTTTGAACCATTTCGGGATCAACTCTGGTATCGCACTTAGTTTGAACGGAAGTTGGATACACCTTTTTTAATCCGATCCTTTTAATACTGGTGGCGCTCTTTGAATTTGATCCATTCAGGCATTTATTTCCCTCATAAACCACACGAGCTTGATATTAATGGGATATTCTCATTGTTGTTACTAGATCCGCTACCGTTCCCTTCGGCCCTATCAAAGCCGACTCCACCCCTCGGGGTGATGTCATATACCCTCTGCGTTGTTTGATTTGTGGGAGCATTGAGAAGAACCAGACTTCGTCCATTCGCATTTCTTGAAGCACCTGACAACACCTGCCAGAATTTCGTCATGACCTTATCCTTCTGCGAGAGATAGCTCACAATGACCTTTTATTGCTCCCTCAGTATCCTTACTATTTCATCGACATGCTCGTCTTCATCAATATCAAGAGTTTCTTCTCGAACATATTGCGGATATTGCCCACCATGAACCGGCCTGGCCTCATCCCCATCGTTGCGGGTATCGCTGATGGAATCTTTCTCCTGGGGCAAATGTCCTTGGTCTTCAATGTTGTGTGTGATGTTGACATCGTTATCTGTCATTTTTTATAATATTTGCTAAGAACAAATAACCAAGAAATTTAGTAATGGTGCGGGGATCCACTCAGTTACAGAAATGTCTATGCCCCATGGTGGGCGCCAAACTATTTATCCATAAAACGGTACAGTTGAATTTATACGTGGCTTATAGACAAGTGAATCAATTTGATCCTAAAATGATAAATTATTTAAAGAAAAATATAAGACTTAGCCTTGAATTGAAATAAAACAGCAGATATCTTGGTTCGGGGATCAGAGCTTCCAGAGGCAGTAAAAGCAATGTAAATGAGCAAGAAAGTAAAATGTTATTAAGCTTTTGATAGAGTATAGTATATGTTTGTCAGAAAATTCGTGTCTTTTACAATGATGGTAGAGCGTACTATTTACTGCTGCACTTAGGGAATAACATCCTAGGATCAAGCCCATCTTAAATGGCAATTATGAAGGTCATTGAAGAATGTGTAATAGTACGCGGTGAATGTCATATTCTCTGTAATTGACCGTGTGCTTAATGCTGTACAATCTTATTCATTGAATACTATCAGGTGACAGACATTTATAACACCTTTATGAATATTATTTTCTCTGGTAACAAATGGGATCGTCGCCTTCGGTCCTGACTGGCTTTTGTCCTCGACTCTATGTGTCACTTTCTCACATGATCATTTAATGTGAACTTATTTTATCCTGTACACCGTTTCCTATCAGTATATTTTTTATTCATAGGATTTTGAGTCAAAGATTTTTAATTAAAGATGGAGGGATACTACTCATTTCATCATTATATTTAATGGTACTGTCTCTTTCTTCTTTTTCCCCAAATCAATGATGTTTCTCTTTTATAATACATGTATGCTAGTCGAAGTTAGTGACGCAGAGATTTCGTTTGCTTATAACAAAAATAATTGTGATTTGTTAGAGATTTTCTGTACTTAATTAATATTGTGTGGCTTCAGTATCTAACTGAGTCACAACACACAAGCAATGATATCATTCTGATAGTGATTAAGCTAAATTATTGAAGTTGATTAGCTTAAACAATGGCGCACCTATTTTCAAATTTGTCAGAGTTTTATTTTCTTGTAATTTTTCTACTTGTTTTTAATGTTATGAAGTCAAATGCATGTCACGATATGGCTCTTTTAAAACTAAATTGCAACTTGTGGGAGACTTGCACTATATTCTAAGAAAGAAATATTGGGCTTAATGAGAATTCATTGGTATATTCCTTGGATGATAATTTACAAAATAAATAAGATTATCTAGAGGTGCCACATAACAATACGAAATTGCTAAAATTAGGTCTAGTCCTACACTCACATAAATTAACGAGTAATTTACTGTAAGTTAAAATATATTTTTACTTTTTGAGGTTGGAAAAAATTGTTCGTTTTACCTATTTAATGACCTTTTGCAAAAATATAAAGTAAAAGTACGTACAATAGATTCTCCGGATCCCACATACAAGAAGAACTTAATGCACCATACAAACTTTTTTATTTCCTGTACAATGAATGGGAAGTTCCATTCGGCATCAAGTCAAGATATTATTATTTGGGAAATGATGACAAGATATGTCTTCTTACGTTATAAAAAAACTATACAATAATGTCATACAAATATTAATTGGAACTCCATACGTCTCTTTTCCATCTTTAGCTTTCGTTTGAATTTCATTGACCTCATTTTTCTTGTGGACTTTATATTTTTTTCGGCCGGGTTTCAATACATCAAGATTAGCAATACCACACCTTTTTATCCTCGTTATTAATTTCTTTTTCCTTTATATTTTCTTTCTGGATTAATGTATTTCTTACCAAACCGAAAGAGTAAAAGTGTCTGTATAAGAGAATTGATAAAGAAAATAGGGATGACGATGGGGATCATATTGAAAAAATAGAGATATATAATGAAAAAGCAGAAGAATTCACGATACAATTATAATCTGAACTGAACGAAGTGAAAATACTTTTTTTTTTGTACAATAGGACAAACATTTAATACCTTGATTAAATTGGAGGATTAATTTTATATATGGTGACTGAACTCTATTTACTATAATAATAAAGTTATAAAATATCTGAACTTCACCTATTACATGAAAATCATTATTAATTTTAAAATATATCAAAAAATCACGAAATTATTTTTTATTATACTAACGTAATTGAATTTTACTCAGTGTAACAGTAAAGTCATTAAATTTTATCCACTATAATACGCAACCTATCCACCAAGGTAAATTTACTATTATAATGAATAGTGCTTAAATTACTTTAATGTGAAATATCGTGGGTAAAATTTATTCATATTTAATGTACCAAAAATAGTTTTCGGACAATATTTTTATAATCGATAAAATTTAGTTAAAAAAAAAAACATCTGACGACTTTGCTGTTACGGTGATATATAAAGTTCAGTGACTGACCATACACATTCCATAAACCTATTAAGTGTGTGCATGCACGTACCATAAACCTATTATTCAATTTAAGTATGTGATTTGTGAATGATATGATCCAAGAAATGGAGCCATTCCAATTTTTGGACTTTTGTATTTCTTAATGAATCTTTTAAAAAAATATCTATATCCATTCTTGGCCCCCAAACTGGAAAGTTGTCGCCCCGTTTTGTAATATAAAATGTTTCTATCTGATAACTCAGTACATAGGAACTTCTGAATTCTATATCAGTTTCACTCGATGGAACGTTTAGGTACTCTTTCAAATCGAAAAGAAAATAACAACATTTTTTTCCTGTTCCAACCCATTAGCCGATATCTGTATTTGAACTCCAATTAATTTAGATTCATGACACGTAAAGTCCATTAAAGAGAAAAGTGCTATCTACTAGGATTTTTTCCTATTCAAAGCTCTATTTCGAAACCTCTGATTAAGGGTGGAGGGATTTTTTCCATCCCACACCGCAATTGTTGGTGGTAATAGAAAACGACTTTAGTGTAGTTGCTAATATTTTATTGGCAATTAAGGCCTTAGCCTATCTGTTAAATTAGTGGCTTAAGGTTCTAAGTACAAGTTAGAAGAGAGAAATTGCCACTGACCACCGAAAAAATTGATTTAACTAAATATATTTTGAGTTTTTTCTCTTCTATTTTTAGGCCCAAAAATTGCTAACACCCAGTTTATGTTGGGGAAAAATATTAATATATTCTGCAAAGAAAAAATATCCACGGGAAATAACAATAACACTAGAGAGTAACAACGACATCAAATATTTTAACGGGATAAAATACAATACCCCAGCGGAGCAATATTACAACTTAGTAGTGTTAAGAGACTAATACAACTTCGAAAGAAATAACACTCTTTATTTTAAATACCTCACTATAATATTACTCTCACTCACTATTTATCTCACATACTACAATCTGTGGATTACTCTCTCTAACTCTTTGTTGCTTCTCTCAATTTGGTGTGTCTGAAATGAAGAACGAAAGCTTCTATTTATAGGAAAAGTTTCTAGATTTGGCTTTCTAAAATCAGATTTGCATCTTTCTGTCACGACCCAACTTTTCCTCCGTTGGGTTTCGTGATGGCACCTAATCTTAAGGACTAGGTAAGCCTAATAATTGCGGAATAATAACCATGAATAATAACATCTAAAATTTTTCTGAAATAAAATTCTTATACAATGAACATCTTCCTAAAACACGGTAGTACAAGTCATAAGCTCTATAGAGATTTTCGCTACCATTTCTAAACACAACCATAAGGAAATAAGTACAGTAGTGAGAATATAAAATAAGAAGGTGATTCTGATGCCTGCGATCACAGCAACAGGTTTACCTTGAGTCTCCACCGCAATGACTAGCTACTAACGATCAAATACTCGGGTCTGTACACAAATAAAAATGTACAGAAGTGTAATATCAGCACAACCGACCTCATGTGCCGGTAAGTGTCTGGCCTAACCTCGGCGAAGTAATGACGAGACTAGGACTAGACTATCAAATAAACCTGTGCAAAATAGCATACAAAATAAAAGGAAGCAGATAACAGTGATGGCAACAATGATCAACCTGTGATATCAATAGCAGGAAAAAAAGACAACATAATTATTTCTCAACAAATAATAAATACAAGTACAATCAATTAATGAAGTCCTTAAAATATAAGTCTTTCGCCTTTAAATTCTTCAAGTAATAATCTCTGAGATAATATGCTTTTCAATGAATATATATTTCCTTCAAATAAATATCTTTCAAATAAGTATCTCTCGAATATAATTCTTTCGAGTATAGGTCACCTTGTGACTCCTCATTTCATTATCAAAATAATATAGGCCTCAGCCCACTTTCATATTTTTACGGCACCCATGGCCATATTTATATTACAACCGCACGGAAAACTCACGCGCCATTAAATGAAACCATCATATTTTTTCCGGCACCTCGTGCCTATATCATAATCTTTCATTAATAAAATCAACATATTTTTCCTCGGCACCTTGTGCCCACATGTTTCTGCCTCACATTTCGCAACAACATTCTTATGTTACTTAATTCATAAGGTCCATAACCCAATACAATTAAAAATGCTCAAATAGTCTTATTTACTTAATATAAAGTAGAGTACAACTTTCAACCCATTTAGGAAATCAACTAGAAAAGATGAAGTTATATTTAGAAATTATTTAATAAAGAAAATACCATTTTCAATTAAAGTACAATATCGACTGAATTATCACCTCTAATATGAGATATTAGTAAATCAAAATATAGAAGAAATTCCTTTCTAAGTAAAGTACAACCTCAAACGGTTTAAGGAAAAATTAGTTGAGAAATCAATTGAGTTAAAAATGTAACAATTATTGATATTTGAAGTATTGAACATATAAAAATAATAAGGCGAAGTATTGTAAACACTATGGATTCCAACACAAAGGATCACAACTGTAAAGGGATCTAAACAGTTAATACACTTGAATTGTTAATAACAAGTAACACAGCAAACAAAAAGTGAACATAAAGGACAACATAACTCAATTAGAATCAGAAAAATTAAGGACAAGTGCACGGCATCACCCTTCGTGATTTTACACTCGTCCTCACCCTAAGAATCAATATAAACTACATGGCATCACCCTTCGTGCTTTTACTCTCATCCTCACCATGAAATCAATATAATCAGCACAGAATTGTACATCGTGCAGTACGGCATCACCCTTCGTGCTTTACAATCCTTTTAACAAAATCATGCACGGCATCACCCTTCGTGCTTTAACACTCTTTCTCACAAAATCATACACGACATCACTCTTCGTGCTTTAACACTCTTCCTCACCCAAACAACAATCACAAGAAATAAGGGCAAGGAAATAAATGAAATCACAATAAAATCCCGGCAACGGGAACAATAGTACAACAATCAAATCCTGGCAAGGGAAACAACATCAAAACAAAACATTCCGGCAGGGGAACAATAGTACAACAATCAAATCCCGGCAAAGGAAAACAACATAAAAATAATAATATCCCGTCAAGAAAATAATAGTACAACAATCAAATCCCGACAAGGAAAACAACATCAAAACAATAACATCCCGACAAGGGAATAATAGTACAACAATCAACTCTCTCATTTCTTCTTTCACATTTACTTCACAACTCAATTCACAACTCGAGCCAATGCTCTACAATATAATGTTCAACAATTCAATTCTCAAATTGAGCCAATGCTCTGTAATGTTCAACGATTCAATTCTCAACTTGAGTCAATGCGCTATAATGTTCAATAATTCAATATTCAACTTGAGCCAATGCTTTATAATGTTCAACAATTCAATGTTCAACTTGAGCCAATGCTTTATAATGTTCAACAATTCAATTCTCAACTTGAGCCAATGCTCTACCATGTTCAATTAAAAATAATACTTCCACAAGTCATATTCCTCAATAAAAATTATCATATAGAGCATAGACGAACGGAGTAACATTAATCAAAGTATAAGACTCGCGGGCATGCTTGACACCAATGTATAGATACTCACCATGCCTATACGTCGTACTCGACAAATAACACATAACAAATAGGACACAACTCCTAATCCCTCAAGCTAAGGTTAGACCAAACACTTACCTCGCTTTGCAACCAATTCAAAATTCCAATAAGCCTTTGCCTCGCGAATTCGTCCGAAGCTTCAAATCTAGTCATAATAATTCAAAATACTCAACACGAATAGTAGGAACTAATTCCATACGAATTTACACATTTTCCGAATTAAAATCCAAAATTTAGCTCGAAATTGCTCGTGGGGCCCACATCTCGGAATCCGACGAAACTCATAAAATCCGACAACCCATTCTGATACGAGTTCAACCATATAAAAATTATCGAATTCCGATATCAAATGGACCTTCAAATCCTAAATTTTTATTTTTGGAAAGTTTTACTAAAAATCTAATTTTTCTTCCATAAATTAATGGATTCATGATGTAAATGAGTATGGAATCATGATCTATAAAGGATTTATGATAAAGAACACTTACCTCATCCAAATTTGTGAAAACCCCCTCTGAAAATCGCCCAAACCGAGCTTTCCCAACTCTATTTTTCTAAAAAATGGCCAAAACCCCCGTTTTATAGCATTTTACATTTTGGGTGCCACAGGTGGCGTGGGGCGCTGCCTGTGGCGCCAATTCCAGTAGCTAATAAATTCGGGCGTCAGGGCTAGCACCCCACGCTGCCCTAGGTGCTGGCAATGGGAACTATTTTTTTCCCGATACGAAAATGGGCACAACTCTCTCATATGATGTCCGAATTGGACGATTCTTTTTGCTATAGCTCCAAAATTTCGATACGGATCTAATTCTTCAATCAAAACTGAATTTGGAGCTCATTTGAATAATATAATACTATTTATTCTTGAAGAAACGAGATCGAAACATTCTAAATTAAGTTCTGTTAACCATCCGAAACCTTTCAAATCAATCTGAATATACGCCTAAATCTGAAACTACCATACGCGGCTATTGTAATCATAAAACTCCATTCCAAATTCATTTGTTCAAAAATAAACTCTCCGGTCAACTCTTTCCATTTATGCTTCAAAATAAGAACTACTCTTTAAATTTAATTCCGATTCTTCTGAAAACCAAACTCGACCTCACATGCAGGTCATAATACATATTACGAAGCTTCTCGGAGGTCTTAAGTCGCTGAACAAGGCGTTAATTCTTAAAACGACAAGTCGGGTCATTACATTCTCCACCTCTTAAACAAACGTTCGTCCTCGAACGTACTAAGACTTATTCCGAGGTTACCAAATTGGTGATTTTACTTTTACACATATACTCGTGGTTGATCCCATATTACCACATTCAAATAAAAGTTCGACAATACCATTTCCAATTGAGGCTATTTCTCTCACCCATATTTGTAAACTTTAAGACCAAATTTCTTACACTCCAAACATTCTCAAAAAGGTCTGATTTTGACATCATCACACGATCTTAGTCTCACCTGGCTATAGCAACTCGTGCATACGCACACATCAACTTTTTAATAGCGCTTAATGGTGGTTACATCTTCTTCCACATAGGGTTATTCACCCTCAAATTAGAAGTAGAGTCCGCTCTCAAACACATAATGTAACCCCTTTTTTCCCACATATCTCAATGTCCCAAATTTTCTAACTCTCAAATTTTTCAGAAATTTCGGCAGAGACTCCCCTGTAATTGGGCCTATCCACCTGTCAGAGTAACACCAAAATAACTCCTAACAACACATCCATAACTCAACAAATCACCATAATGTATATATCAATAACACAAATCTCCGCATTACAAGCGTGCCATTATCATAAAGATATCTGAACCTGAAACGCATCATATGTATGACCATAACCACATTTTTGGTCTTAGTAGTTGTTCATTATCGATTACAAATCGCCAATTAACCTTATGCCAACAAAAATATCGTTTCAAACCACCATTTTCTAACAACGAGGCATGAAGACGTCAAAATTAATTACCCAAATTAACTAGTCACATTTAACGCTACCTAGGCACTTATCTTATAGGAAACAACTCAATAGTTACAATACACATTGGAAAATTATGCACAGAGATATTAATACAAGAATTTTCAAATGAACCTCATAGGCATAGCTCCCTATAAATACTATAGTGCTATTTTTTTTTTTAATTTCACAAGGGAGAATTTAAACACACAAATGATTTTCACCACAAGGACCTCGGCCTTATATGACATCCATCGTAGCTTGTAGCTAGTTAAATATCTTACATCATATAAAAATACGAGGATCTCGTCCTCAACTTTGTACTACAAGTAATATGCACATTGTGCCAACTGAATTTTTTTTTCATTTCCTTTCTTTTTCTTCTAAATAAATTCAAACAAAATCACAACATATAATGAACCCTCACACTGATAGGGAATAGAATTTGTAATTTAAATAAATTTTCCTGAAACACATCAAAACCCATATCACAACTATTTTTAGTGACTAACACATAATGTTAGACATAACTATCTCCATATAATCTCCCAACGGGAGTATGCACATAAGTAAATTTAAGATTACGAAGTTTACTCATGAGTAGAGCATATTAGAAGGACTTGCCTCGATACTCATAACCGAATCAAGTTAAGGAAATTGTTCCTTTATGATAACTCAAGTTCATTCTTGTAGTGACCTCAGCTATACCATAGCGAATATATCAAAGGGTCGGGCCTCCACCTCTTAGGCACCATCTACCCGCTTTTTCCTCCACCCCTAATTGGTAGTGTAGGTAGAGTAGTAACTGTAATAAAGTACGTGAAACGTGTGGTCTGATGGAACGAATTTCTCCTAAGTCTAGGACAATTTCTTAGGATGTCCCTAGTATTACCATATTTATAACAACCCAACCGCAGTTCGACTGCTCATACAGAGTTCGTACCAGATAACTTAAATAACCACTACAAGAAATTCCATGCCACTGGCACATTAAAAGATGAGTTTCCCACGCGAGTGTTGTGATTAAATTAAACACTACGAGTATGCTAAAATTATTTCTGTGACACCGCTGATACTTAAATACAGAATTATTAAGTACGCGGGAATATCTCAAGTCCCATCATCATCCTATTCAAATCTCACCTCTTAATCATATACAAATTTTGGAAAACCTTTCAATACCACATAAATACAATACAGGCTAAAATTGACATAACATATGACCCCGCAATTTGATCGTTGATAGTGAACTCCCTTCACCTGGCACGAAGCCATATGAAACATTTCGATGGTTCACAATACTAACATTTATTGCTCGTATGACACCGGTCATAATACACCTCAAGCCCTTTATTTGGCTCATGACCTCCTCGTGATGGTTAAACTCGTTTTCTCCAGTGTCTTGGTTTGCTAGTAAGTACCCTTTGCTAAATAGAAATCCCATACGAAACACATAGTATCTAATACATTCAACTCCTTTTTTTTCTTTTATACATCCACCCGTGATGATTAGGTAACCAATTAAACCTTCTTAAGATTGTACTTATCAACCAAATGTCAAAAATCTGATGCACCCCCATGCGCATAAATGTAAGATCTCTTTGCACTTCCATATCCTCAATTCTGAACGATAAGTGTACCAACGGTTGAGCAACCCTGGATCTCTTATAACCCTTTTTAGGGTATCACCAACCATTTGCGTAGTGCACAATTCCATACATGAGTAGATGCAGAAGAACATAAGATATATGCTTCAAGATGAATAAATATCGCATGATAAGGAATGAAAGAGGTGAGCTTATCCTAATAGTTCTGTAGCCTCTCAAAGATACGTACAGACGTCTCCGTAACGATCCGCAAGACTCTATGAAACTCGCTTATGACTTGTAGCACCTATGAACCCAGAGCTCTGATACCAACTTGTCACGACCCAACTTTCCCTCCGTTGGGTTTCATGACGACACCTAGTCTTAAGGACTAGGTAAGCCTAATAATTGCGGAATAACAACCATGAATAATAACATCTAAAAATTTTCTGAAATAAAATTCTTATACAATAAACATCTTCCCAAAACCCGGTAGTACAAGTCATAAGCTCTATAGAGATTTTCGCTACCATTTCTAAACACAACCGTAAGGAAATAAGTACAGTAGTGAGAATATAAAATAAGAAGGTGACTCCGAAGCCTGCGATCACAGCAACAGGTTTACCTTGAGTCTCCACCGTAATGAATAGCTAGTAACGATCAAATACTTGGGTCTGTACATAAAGAAATGTACAGAAGTGTAGTATCAGCACAATCGATCCCATATGCTGGCAAATGCGTAGACTAACCTTGGTGAAGTAATGACGAGGCTAGGACTAGACTACCAAATAAACCTTTGCAAGATAGCGTACAAAATAATAGGAAGCAGATAACAGTGATGGCAACAATGATCAACCAGTGATATCAATAGCAGGAAACAAAGACAACATAATTGTTTCTCAACAAATAATAAATACAAGTACAATCAATTAATGAAGTCTTTCAAATATAAGTCTTTCGCCTTTAAATTCTTTAAGTAATAATCTCTGAGATAATATGCTTTTCAATGAATATATATTTCCTTCAAATAAATATCTTTCAAATAAGTATGTTTCGAATATAATTTGCTCGATTATAGGTCACCTTGTGACGCCTCATTTCATAATCACAATAATATAGGCCTCAGCCTACTTTCATATTTTTACGGCATCTCGTGGCCATATTTATATTACAATCGCACGGATAACTTATGCGCCATATTTATATTACAATCGCACGGATAAATCATGCGCCATTAAATGAAACCATAATATTTTTCTCGGAACCTCGTGCCTATATCATAATCTGTCATTAATAAAATCATCATATTTTTCCCGGCAACTTCTGCCCACATGTTTCTGTCTCACATTTCGCAACAACATTCTCATGTTACTCAATTCATAGGGTCCATAACCCAATACAATTAATAATGCTCAAAGAGTCTCATTTACTTAATATAAAGTAGAGTACAACTTTCAACCCATTTAGGAAATCAACTAGAAAAGATGAAGTTATATTTAGAAATCATTTGATAAAGAAAATACCCTTTTCAATTAAAGTACAATATCGAATGAATTATTACCTCTAATATGAGATATCAGTAAATCAAAACATAGAAGGAATTCCTTTCTAAGTAAAGTACAACCTCAAATGGTTTAAGGAAAAATTAGTTGAGAAATCAATTGAGTTAAAAATGTAACAGTTGTTGAAATTTGAAGTATTGAACATATAAAACTAATAAGGCAAAGTGTTGTAAACATTATAGATTCCAACACAAAGGATCACAACAGTAAAGGGATCTAAATAGTTAATACATTGAATTGTTAATAACAATAACACAGCAAATAGAAAGTGAACGTAAAGGACAACATAACTCAATTAGAATCAGGAAAATCAAGGACAAGTGCACGGCATCACCCTTCGTGCTTTTACTCTCGTCCTCACCATAAGAATCAATATAAACTGCACGGCATTACCCTTAGTGCTTTTACTCTCATCCTCACCATGAAATCAATATAATCGGCACAGAATTGTACATCGTGTATCACGGCATCATCCTTCGTGCTTTACAATCTTTCTCACAAAATCATACACGGCATCACTCTTCGTGCTTTAACACTCTTCCTCACAAAATCATACACGGCATCACCCTTCATGCTTTAACACTCTTCCTTACCCAAACAACAATCACAAGAAATAAGGGCAAGGAAATAAATGAAATCACAATAAAATCCCTGCAAGGGAAATAACATCAAAACAATAACATTCCGGCAAGGGAACAATAGTACAACAATCAAATCCCGGCAAGAAAAACATCAAAACAATAACATTCCAGCAAGGGAATAATAGCACAATAATCAAATCCTTCAACACAATAACATCCCGGCAAGGGAACAATAGTACAACAATCAATTCTCAACTTCAGCCAATGCTCTATAATGTTCAACGATTCAATTCCCAACTTGAGCCAATTCTCTATAACGTTCAACAATTCAATATTCAACTTGAGCCAATGCTTTACAATGTTCAACAATTCAATGTTCAACTTGAGCCAATACTTATAATGTTCAACAAGTCAATTCTCAACTTGAGCCAATGCTCTACCATGTTGAATAAAAAATTATAATACTTCCACAAGTCATATTCCTCAATATAAATTATCATATAGAGCATAGAAGACCGGAGTCACATTAATCAAAGTATAAGACTCGCGGGCATGCTTAGCACCAACGTATAGATACTCGTCACCGTGCCTATACGTCGTACTCGACAAATAACACATAACAAATAGGACACAACTCCTAATCCCTAAAGCTAAGGTTAGACCAAACACTTACCTCGCTTTGCAACCAATTCAAAATTCCAATAAGACTTTGCCTCGCAAATTTGTCCGAAGCTTCAAATCTAGTCATAATAATTCAAAATACTCAACACGAATACTAGGAACTAATTCCATACGAATTTACACATTTTCCTTATTAAATCCGAAATTTAGCTCAAAATTGCTCGTGGGGCCCACGTCTCAGAATCTGACGAAACTCATAAAATCCGACAACCCATTCCGATACGAGTTCAACCATACAAAAATTATCGAATTCCGATGTCAAATGGACCTTCAAATCCTAAATTTTTATTTTTTGAAAGTTTTACTAAAAATCTAATTTTTCTTCCATAAATTCATGTATTCATGATGTAAATGAGTATGGAATCATGATCTATAAAGGATATATGATAAAGAACACTTACCTCATACAAATTTGTAAAAACCCCCTCTGAAAATCGCCCAAACCGAGCTTCCCCAACTCTATTTTTGTCAAAAATGGCCCAAACCCCCATTTTATAGCATTTTACATTTTGGGCGCCATAGGTGGCGTGGGCTTGTGGCACCAATTCCAGTAGCAATTGAATCCGGTCATCAGGGCTAGTGCCCCACGCTACCCTGGGTGCTGGCGACGGAAACTATTTTTTTCCCGACACGAAAATGGGCATAATTCTCTCACACGATCTCCGAATTGGACGATTCTTTTTGCTATCGCTCCAAAATTTTGATACGGATCTAATGCTTCAATCAAAACTGAATTTGGAGATCATTTTCAAAATATGATACTACTTATTCTTGAAGAAACGACATCGAAACATTCTAAATTAAGTTCCGTTAACCATCTGAACCCTTTCAAATCAATCTGAATATACGCCTAAGTCTGAAACTACCATACGCGGCTATTGTAATCATTAAAACACCATTCCAAAGTTATTTGTTCAAAAGTAAACTCTCCGGTCAACTCTTTCCATTTAAGCTTCAAAATAAGAACTACTCTTTAAATTTAATTCTAAGTCTTCCGAATGCCAAACTCGACCTCACATGCAGTTCATAATACATATTACGAAGCTTCTGGGGGTCTTAAGCCGCTGAACGAGGCGTTAATTCTTAAAACAAGAAGTCGGGTCGTTACACTTTCCAAATCAGATTTTTCTTTTGCAAAATATAATTTGCAAATTGCACGTTTAAGCAAATTGCTGTCTTCTTTTTCTTTTATTTAAATGGGTCCCGCAAATCTCTCCCTTAGTTTTGATTTTTTTTCTTCATTCCAAGTCTCGATCTCAATCTCTGGAAGTCATCAAACTTGAGAGGCTTCGTAAAAATATCAGCAACTTGATCATGAGACTTCACATATTTGAGCTCGACATCCTTCTTGGCAATGCATTCTCTCATGAAGTGATACCTTGTATCAATATGCTTGCTTCGATTGTGATACACTAGATTCTTCATGAGTGCCTGTGCGGATTTGTTGTCAATACAAATCTTTGTAGCTTCAATTTGTGGTAAATTGAGCTCTTTCAATAATCTTCTCAGCCAAATAGCATGACAGGTACAGGATGTTGCAACTATATATTCAGCTTCACAAGTCGAGATAGTAACAATGGATTGTTTCTTTGAACTGCAAGAAAAAACATAATCATCCAACAAAAATACAAAACTAGTTGTGATTTTTCTATCATCAATATCTCCTGCATAATCACTATCGCGATATTGCATAAAGTTGAAATCATTAGAAGAAGAATAAAATAATCCAAAGTCAATCGTACATTTTAGGTAACGAAGAATTCTTCTAGTGACTTTCAAATGAGTGGAGGTAGGAGATTCCATGAAGCGGCTTACTACTCCAACTGCAAAGAGTATATCTGGCTTGGTACAAGTCAAGTACCTCAAACTTCTCACAAGACTTTTGAAAAATATGGGATATACTTTTTCTCCTTCATAAAACTTGGGCAATTTTGTCCCACTCTCCATCGGCGTGTTTACGGGGTTGCAATCAAGCATGTTGAACTTCTTCAATATATCTTTTGTATAGCTTTCTTGAGAAATGACCATTCTCCATCTGCTTCACTTCTAGGACTAGGTAGTATGACATGAGCACGACATTCGTCATCTCGAACTCGCGGCACATATCTTTCTTAAAAGCTTGAAACAAACTTAGGTTATTACCCGTGAAAATAAGATCATCAACATAAAGACAAACAAGGAAGTATCTCCATTAGTATGAACTTTAAGGTAAACAGCATATTCATGGAGACAACGAGTAAACCCATTGTCTTGAAAATATTTGTCGATGCAATTATTCCATGCTCGTGGGGCGTGCTTTAATCCATATAAAGCTTTCTTCAACCGCAACACTTTATCTTCATGGTTTTTGACCACGAAGCCCAATGGTTATTCAACATAGAATTCTTCTTCAAGATAGCCATTCAAGAAGGCTGACTTGACATCTAGTTGATGGATCTTCCATTTCATTTGTGCCGCCAAAGAGATCAGCAAACGAATCGTCTCCATGCGGGTAACAGGTGCATAGACTTGTTCATAGTCAATACTTTGCCTTTGCTTGTAGCCTTTAGCCACAAGCCATGCCTTGTATTTCTCACATTTCCATCAACATTCTTCTTTATTTTTTATACCTATTTACAACCCTTGGGAAGAGTTGTTAACTTCCAAGTGTTGTTCTTCTCTATTGACTCAATCTCCTCCTCCATGGTATTGACACGCAACTTTTCCCTATATATTTTTAATATGCAAAATACTTTCAAAATAGCATATGTATGCATATATAAGTGTATCCAAATGTTTTATTATTTTTCCTTATTTTAAAAAAAAATTTAAACCAATTTATTCCCCTATTATATTCATAAAAAAACACAATAATATTTCCAAAATTGTCATTTATTGGATTATCATATCTATACTAAAATATGGCTAAGATATTTTTATAAATTTATTTATTATTTTTAAAGCGAAAATGCATATAATTGCAATATAGCCTCTTTTAGGTTTAATTGTGTTTATATCTATAAAAAATCGAGTCCGGTATTTTTAATTTGATACTTATGTACTATAAATTATTTTAGCACATTTAATTTCTTTACATAAATTATTTTATTATTTTTTATCAATCAAAATAGGAAAATTGGCTATTTAAATGTTAGCCCCATTTTATTTCAATTATAGCCCAACTTGAACCCCAATTTGAATCCCAAATACCATGACCTAATTCCCACTCAAACCGACCCACAACCTATTTAAATAACCCACCTGGACTCCCATTTAGTCCCATCCGTTGATCGTTTAGATCAATGGCTCCCATTAATTCTTTCCTCAAAACCTTTTCATTCTTCATAATCTGCCGCCTCTGAAACCCCTCCTCTCCCAAATTCTCTCTACAACCCCATCAAACCCTAGTCGCCGCTACCTTAATCCGCCCTAATCCATGGCCTTCCAAGGTCATCAAAGACCTGTATCATCCTCCCATGGCTTCTACATGTTCGTTTCTGTGGTCTCATGACCAGATCCTGAAGGGGTTTTGTCCAGTCTTTGCTTGATGACTGTTCTCCGGTCGTCTCTGACCTTTCTCTAGCCAGCCATGGCTATTCAAGTCAGACTTTTGACTCTCCTTCTTAGATCGTTTTTTTTTTCAATGCATTTCTCATCATTTAGGGTTCTTTTGAAACCCTAATCTCTAAAGTTCTTTCAATTTCTTTTTGATCTGCTTTAGGTTTATGTTTGCTTTGAACTTCTAAGCATTTTTCTCGAAGTTTCTTTTAAAAATATACTTTCAAAACTCTTTATCTTTTCCGATTAGGGTTTTCTTGTTATGTTATTTCGAAACTTTTATCTGATTTTCTGGACAGATTTTGCTATATTTGCTTATATCGTTCTTCTACCTGGTTTGCATGTTAAGAACCCTAATTTCTTTTGACTGTTTATTAGATGAATGCTTGTTTGTTTGAGTTTTGTCTGATTCACTTGCTTATCCTCTTTTAAAACTCTAATATTGTTGAAAACCCTATGGTTTTGGGTCTAAGACCGTTTATTTAAGTACATGACTCGATTTGAAGTTCTTTATTTCAAAATCTCTTATTCCATTGTGTGATTCTTTTGAATCTGTATTTCTATCTTCCCTAAAACTCGATTATGCTCGAAACCCTAATTTTTCAAAGGGCTTTTATTCACTTGCTACTATGAGATCTTCGCACGCTTTGTTATTATATATTTCTTCGCTACTGATTCACTGTGACCTGACCTACATGACTATCATGCTTTGAATGTTTGTTGTCTGCTAACTTCGTGCTATTATTTCATGTTGTTTCTTTTTGCCAATAGTTTGGCCTCACATGTCTAGTGTTTTTGCACTCTATTTATTTGTTGAGTTTCCTACTTTGATTTGTCACACCTCCTTTTTCATATTACGCTACTTTATCCGTGAGGGCGTAGAGGAGTTTTTTCAATTTAAGGACAGTCGGAACGGGATTAGTTTATTTAAGTTTTCAGAGTCGCCACTTGAGAATATAATGGTGTCCCAAGTCACCGGTTTAATCCCTATCCGAGGAAAGTTTGACTCTGTTACAGTCTGCAAACTAGAAATCCGGATAAGGAATTCTATTAACCCGGGAGAAGGTGTTAGGCACTCCCGAATTCCGTGGTTCTAGCACGGTCGCTCAACTGTTG
>MU731518.1:90460-117505 GCA_026770625.1 Nicotiana glauca
TTAAGAGATATGTGTTCATTCAGGTTCAGATCTATCTGATTTTACTTGTTAATTTGGAATGGCTAAACTAGTTGTACAGTTGACATGTTTTGATTAAATCCTGAATTTCATTCGTATTTGATTCGTGTTTCATATCAGGATTTGAACTTAACACAAATTTTAAAACTAATTTAACACCTCAGAATCATAAAAAATGTAAATCTAACTACTTCATGTTTTCAACTACTAATTCATGATTTAACTAACAGAAGTACTACGTTTCTATTTTAAGAACAGATGAAAATTTACAAGTAAATTTTGAATTCTAACGATTCTTAAACCTGTGACCTAAGTGATCATTTTAACTGATCTACCTAGTATCATCATCTAAATTAACGATTCTACAGTACCATTAATTTCAGTTCAGAGTTTACACAGTCCAAGTCTATAATACACAATAAAGTCCTAATGAATTACATAGATCTAACTATTATAAATCTGTAACAAGAACAGAATTCGAAATAACAGAAGACTAATGAATATTTTCATTCTTCAAAACTTCAATTACATCCTTGAAAGTCAGGAATGTACCTGGTCAGATTGAGAGAAAATTCGATGAGTTCTAAGGTTGTAAGGAAGAAGAAGATCAGCCAAAAGACAGGAATCCAAGTGATAACAGCAATAACACCACAATATCACAGCAACAGACTTGAATTCACGATAGAAAACCAATAGCTTCAACCAAACAATGCAAAACAGTGATCTAAAACACCAGGATTCAAGAGTTCTTCACTCGAATTGCAATTAAACCAATGGAACAGTAATTGAAAAACAATTTATTATCAGACTTCTCTCACTCCTCTCAAAATTCAGAACCTCTCAAACTTTCCAATTTTTCAGAACTTAATTTTCGAACCCTCAAAATTCTGAACCCCCCTCAAATGTGGCCTAAGGGCCCTATTTATAGAGCAAAATGGGAGGAAAATTTGAAATTAATATTCAGATTTCCCACCCCTGCTCTTTCAACTTATTTTTCAGTTTAGTCCACATATTTTAGCCGTGAATGCACTAGAACCCCTACTAGAAGGTTCTAGTAGCATCCACATTATTCTAATTAACCCTAAATGTCTTTATTACCCTCACTTGCTATTAATTTCTACTGATTTACCCTTTTAGTATACCTAAGGTACCCTTTATTGTTCAACTAATTACATAAGAACCAGGCAGCTTTGCCTTTTATACCCCTACCCCTTTTGTTTAATTACAGAATACCATTTATCCCTTCCCTTTTAACCCCTGTGTTTTATTCTTATTTACCTGACCAACCTTTAAATCGATTAGACATTTAGAGGTCAAAGTCAAAATTGGATTTAACAAATAGCCACAACTAAGCATTCTTTCAATCATAGTCAAACAAAGCCTAAGTTGCAGAAATAACCAACATTTATACAATCTTACAGATATAGCCCTAATTACGACTAATTACCCAATTAACCCTTTAATTAATCAGAAATTCAGAAAAGTCAAAAGTCAAAATTACATTGCAATGATAACCAGCATCAGGCAGTCTTACAAATATAGCCATATTATGATTAAATACTCGATTAACAGGACTCAGAGGAACAAATTGAATATAGGTTGAATCCATTAACAGAACATTCAATCAAGAATTAGATCTATCAAGTAAGAACCCTAAGTGGCTAAAAAGTATGTGATTTTAACTAGTGACTTAATCAGAAAAGAGAACATATAGCATGTGAACCCACAGTTGATTTCATGTACAAATAAAAGAATTTAAGCATGCAACAGATTTTATGTTATACTCAGGATGACCAAAAAAAACAGTCGAAGAAAAGACAATCAAGAACAAGTAACACAGTAGAGAAAATTAGGGTTTTTTTTTTGGATACTTAGCTTTTCCGTGTGTTTTTCCTTTTCCTTTTCTTTCTTCTTTCTTCTTTTTCATCATTTTTCTTTCTTTGTTCTTGATTTTCCGGTCATCAGGAGTCCATAAGCCTTTTCTTGGCTGTTGGACTTTCAAACAGACTCTTCGAGTCTTCTTTTTTTGTGAAAAGATCCTAGTTAAGAGGCTAGGGTTTGATGGGGGTAATTTTTGGGTTAAGTGTATCCGCCGAAGTAGGGTTCCGGCGGGATACTTTTCAAGATTCGACACGTTTGGGTCAGATTCGAAGGAAAGTAGGTAGATAGGGTGAAAGAGGGGTTCATGGTGGTTTAGGGGTGTTAATGGTGAACGGAGAAGATGACTAGCTTGAACCACCGGTAGGGTTCCGGTGGCTCAGGTGGAGGGAAGAAGGAAGATAGGGGCGGCTAGGGTTTGGGGTTATAAGGTTGAAGGTGTATAATAAGTTGAATACACAGGAGGTGTATTGATATATTGAAAATGGAACGGTGTATTTCAACCGTTGGATCAGATCAGATGAAGGGCCAGGATTTGTTTGACATCACACGACGTCGTGTGATTAAATGAGCCCTTCATCCTCAACCGCTAGATGAGTCAGATGAACGGTCTCCATTATTTCAAACTAACGACGTCGTTTTATTTATTATGCAACCGTTATTCCTGGGCCGTCTGATCAATTGATCAACGGTCCAGATTTAATTTCTTTGAACGGTGTCGTTTGAATTTCTATATAGACGGGCCAGTCTTTGATTTTGGACTTGGTCTATTTGGGCCACTAAATTGCCCAATTTCAAGGTCCAATTTGTATTTGTATTATTTTTGTATTTTCTTGTATTATTTTTATTCCTGTATTTATTATCTCTTTGTATTTTCTTTGTATTTCCTTTTAAATTTTTTTTTCTGATTTTTTTAGAATTAAGAGTAATTTTCTTATATTTTGGTATTTTCTAATTAATACAAAAATGTATTTGTTTTAATTTTCTTTACTTTATTTTCCAAAATAAAAACACATACTGGTATTTTCACACAATTATCAACGACTTTTATTAAGGCCTTTCCATAAACACTATGCAGGCATTAAGCCTTCAAAACCCTTTTTGAGTGCTCTAGAACATGAAACCACCCCAAAATCTCATCAATAGCATAAATCAAGTACTACCCAACCCACACTTTTCACCCACCAACACCACAAGATAGTCTTCCAATTCCTCCACATAAAAAGCAAAGAACAACTAGTACACAACACATTAGACTACAACCAAAAACCTAAAAAAAAAATTAAAAAGAGAAAAAGAGAAGAGATTGCAACTAGGGCTCATACCTGTGGTGTGTATGGTGGTGAGTAGACAGAAGACGTGTGTGTGAGCTTGGTGGGAGGAGTGAAATTGTGAGATTGGGGGGAGTGGGAGTAGTGAGATTTTGGAAGATGGGGGAATATTTGGGGAAAGCGGTTTGTATGTTGGGGTCTTTAGGTTAGGCTAAAGGGGGAAAAGAAAAAATAGAAAAATAAAAAAAAACTTTTAAAACGAAAAAGGTTGAAAATAGGTTTGTCTTGGTTGGTCTTGTGAAATACGTACAAGGGGTTGATTCTACTGTAAAAGGAGGTAAAAAGAAAGGAAAATTATTGGCTATTTGTGGGAATGTTGAAGAGAGTGGCTACAACTCAGGTGGAATTAGTTCTGGGGAGGCAGCTAAAGGGCTAGTAAACTTAAGCAAGCATCAAGATGAACCTGGTGCATCTGGTAAGGAAACTTTGGCAGATATTCTGAAGAAAGTTGGGGCCAGTTATGATCCAAAGAAGCGCAAGGCTTCCACACAAAAGGCTCCAACTTCCTCCAAGCCACCAAAGAAAAGCAAAATGTCATCCCCAAAACCTATTGTACCTTCAGTACCTAAGGGAAGATCTACCAGGAGCAGTGTCAAGCAAAGAGAAGTAGAATTGCAGAAAGCTCTAGAAGAGAGCAGGAAGAAAATTAGGGAAAATGGAAAGGCAAAGGTTGTGGAGAGTGTTGAGGTTGCAGAAGAAGAAGAAGAGGAGATGGACCTGGTCCATCAAGAAAGAGGAACAACTGAAAAGGTTCCAACACCCAAACCAAAGAGTTTCAAGACTTCTTCCCAGAAGTCTTCTTCTGTACTTGTACCTATTGAATCCTCTTTATCCAAAAGAACTAGGTCTGCTATGAAGTGTAAACAAAATAAAATTGTTGAAGAAGATGTAGAGTGGAGTGGTGGTGAAGAAGTGGAAGAATATGAGAAGGATCAAGATAGGTTTTCCATCTTTGGCAGAAGGAAAATTTTGAAAGGAAAGTTGTTGATTGACCTGGATGAGCCAGGTATGAGAAGATTGATGGATGCTCTTACTGCACAAGGGTGGAAGGACATGGTCCTTGAGATGGATGGGAGGCTGGCTAGGAATGAGTTAATAGAGTTTATGGCTAATGCCACTATGAAAAATGGGGTAGTCTCCAGCCTGGTGAAGGGTGTAAAATTGGAGTTTGATGCAATCAAACTGGGTGAGATTCTGGACATACCAGGTGAAGGGTATGATAACTACACAAGGAAAAGGTGGCCATGTCTGGAATCTCTCCCCACCGCTCTTCAAATCACTAGGAATTTTTGTGAAGCTGCAAATGTTGAAGATGTACCTGAAGCTAGATTCGTTTCGAAGAGTGAGATGAGACCTGAGCACAAGGTCTTGTTTGAATTTGTTAACAAGTGTCTGCTACCCAGACAGGAGATGAGGCATACTTCCAACTATATGGACCTGGTGCTTATGGAATGCCTTGTGAGAGGAAAGCAGATAAATTGGCCTGCTTTTATTGTCAAACTACTGGACAGGGTCATTAATGGCTCCAAGGTACATGCAACTCCATATGGGTTCATACTCACCACTGTGGTGGATAGGGTAAGGGTGCCTGTGAAGAAATGGGAGCATTTTGGTGTTAGGACCTTATTGGATTGTGACTATCCTGTCAATGCCACTCCAATTGAACCTGGTTCACTCTGAAGACACCAGTGAATAGCAAGGTTAGGGATTTGGTTCAAGAGTGTGGAACTAAGAATGCTGAAATTGCTAGGCATTAGGCTCGTATTGCTGAATTGGAAGCTGAAAGAGATGGCCTTCGAGCTGAGATAGCAAAAGAAAAGGAGAAAAGTGAAGGAATGCTTCAGAATATGCTCAACCTTCTCCAAACCCAGCCCTCTAGTTCGTCAAAGTCTTGGGTCCTCCAGTTGTTGTCTTCTGAACTAGTCTAGTACCACCAGTGACCCAGTTTGGGACTTTTTCTATTTTTTGCTCATGTTTGGAAGTTTTTCTTTCTTTTTGTGATTTGTAGGTGGAAACATATCTTATCAATGACAAATGATGTCTCTCTTGTTCTATGCAGATTTTGTTCTTAATAGTTTGATTGTGTTTGTTGATTATTGATGATTTAATACATGTTTTCACTTGCAGTTGCCCAAGTGGCCATGAGTAATTACTAAAATCTGGGATTCACATTGTATGCAACTTTTTGATGATACCAAAAGGGGGAAGAGATATTGTGCTTTAATTTTTATTCTGAACAATGTGATATTTATAACCTAATTAAACCTGGTCCTTGATGATAACTTAAAATGCTAAGTTAAGTGTTGATGGTTAAGCTGAGTTCTTACAGATTTTTTGATTCATAAAAGCACAGACTTTGTCATCGTCAAAAAGAGGAATTTGTTGGCCCAAGTTCAGGTGAAGTTTTGAAGAATGACAAATAAACTCAGTCATGGACCATGTCTATCATGTGAGGCACAGTATTTATCAACCTACACATGTGAGATACATGTGAAGGAGATAACTCTCAATGATCAAGAAGCAATATCTCCTGAACTAATAAAAAAGGTTGCATATTGGATGAGGAGAGAAAGTCTCCTTATGGAAGAGGTCACAATCTGGATAAAAGAGAGGGTTGGAGTTTGTAATGTTCAAGGACTCAACTTCGATGGAAGATCTGCAATTGAGTCTCAATCAAACTCTAATTATCGACTCATTAAATAACATTGATTGTTCTCTTTTACAGGCATTGCACAAATACAGAAGTTAAACTAAATTGAGAGCAAAAGAGCGAGGCAATTTTGCAAGCAATTTATGTGAGATTCAAGTGTGCATTCCTGAAGCTAGTTGAATAAGATATAACAACCAGTTCCTTTGTGTCTTTATTTAATTCTAGTTCAATTGTAGTAGGTGTTTTAAAGTTGTACCTTTCCAGCTTTCATAGAAGCAATTGTATTAGGTATTTTGAGTATTCAAGTTAGAGTTAACTTGAAGGTGTCGCAACAGTTGAGGCTGTGTGCCTCACTGGGATTAGAGTTTAATCCTTAGGTTTGCAGTAGTTTTGTAAATGCTATTTTGGCTCAGTAATTTTAGTGGAAGTTTGGGAAAATCCTACGGAGTAGTAGGTCGTGGTTTTTTTACCTTTTGAGCCAGGTGTTTTCCACATAAAAATCTTCGTGTTCTTTATTTTTGTGCACTCTTAATTCCGAAAACAGTAGTAGTAAGTACACCTAGAAGAACCATGTTCTTCTAGAGCGAAAATTGGGCACCACACAAATCAACCCCCCTCTTGTGTGGTATTGAAGTTTAGAACATCAAATAATAATAATGTAAAATGTAATGGCACGGCATCGCCCTTCTTGCTTTTACTTATTTCCTCACCATATAAAATGATAATATGAATCCGAGTAATAAATAATGTGGAGAATATGTTTAAGGATGCTAGTATACCGAACTTCAACTTCCACAAATATTTACTAATTATATAAAAGGGGAAATAATTACGAAAATAATAATCAAGAAAATAATAATCTAACCTAAATATGGTTATCATAATTAACAAAGCAATAAAATACTAGGAAAGAACTTCCACCCGCATGCTTTAACCCAATAACAACGTAGAAGTACTCGTCACCTCATATATACATTGTTCCCACACATAAAACACGTAGAAAATAGACTAAGAAGTCCTAATCCCTCAAATCAAGGTTAACCACCACACTTACCTCGCTCCACAATTAAATCAAAGCTCAACCGGGGCTTTGCCTCTAGAATTAACCTCCAAACCAATCAAATCTTACAAAATATAGTTCAAGCAATCCAAAATAAGCTCTAGAAACTAAACACAAGTGAAAAAGATTCAACTTTAATATTTTTGAAAAAGTCAACACAAGTCAACCCCAAGCCCGCTTAATCAAAATCCGAGATTCGGACCAAAACCCAATTATCCATTTACCCTCGAGCCCTGTTATATGATTAGTTTCAAAATCTGACCTCAATTTGAGATCTAAATCTTAATTTCTCTAAATTCCTAATTTCTACCATGAAAAAGCATAGATTAAAGGTTAAAATCAATGGGTGTTCATGAAAATGGAAGGAAACAAGTTAAAATCTATTAACCTATGAAACTGGGATGAAAAACCTCTTCCAAATCGCCTCTAGGCCGAGATCAAACATGGAAGTGGTGAAAAATGGATAAATCCTGACTTTGGGATATTTAGGTCACTAGGCGTCAGGCCTTCTCCGCGATCTCGAAGGTCTTGACGCGTTCCCAATGCACAACAGCCAGAATGGCCTACACGTTAATGTACCTCACGTGTTCGTGAAGGCTTCACGCCCTGGCCTTCGCGTTCGCGAGGGAAGGCTCGCATTCGTGTAGAGTAACAGCCAAGTGCTTCAGGTTTGCAACCAATCTATCGCATTTGTGATGAAGCAATCCACCCCTAGACCAAGTTAACCTTTGTGATCACGAAGAACAGTGCACCAGATATCAGAAAACCAGCTGAAGCATGCAACCTCTAAGTCCAAAATTAACCTGTAGCCTATCCAAAACTCACCTGAGCCCCTCGGGCTCCAAACCAAACATGCACACAAGTGTTATAACACCATATTACTCGTTCGCACAATAAAAATACTAAAATAACGCCTAGAACTACGGATCGGACATCAAAACACGTGAAATTTTTAAAGAAACTTAAGAACTTTGAAATTTACAACCGAGCATCTGAATCATTTCAAATCAAATCCGTGTTGCACCAAATTTTGAAGAAAAGTCATAAATAGTAAAATAAACCTATACAAAGTCCCGTAATTGAAATTCGAACCCGGTAGCTATAAAGTCAACCTACGGTCAAACTTAGGAATTCTTTAAACCTTCAAATTCCTAGTTTTCAACAATTGACGTTAAATCAAGTCAGGTACTTCCGAATTCATTTCTGGGCATACGACCAAGTCTTAAATCATAATACAGACCTACTAGGACCGTCAAATACAAATGCAGGTCTGTTTACACAAGATGTTGACCATAGTCAGCTCAAATCATTTTTAAAGCTTAAATTCATATTTTCTTCAACTTTTCACATAATAAATTTCTGGAAAAAAGACATGGACTGTGCATGTAAATTAAGAAATACTAAATAGAGTTAATCGAGGTCTCAAAATACGAAAGTAAAGGATAAAACTCAAAATGACCTATCAGGTCATCACATTCTCTACCTCTAAAATAAACATTCATCCTCGAACAGACATAGAAAGGTACCTGGACTGGTGAAAAGGTGTGGGTATCTAATCTACATATTGGACTCGGACTCCCACGTGACTGCCTTGATCGGCTAACCTTTCCACTGCACTCTAACAGAAGGATAATTCTTAGACCTCAACTTCCGGACCTTTCATGCTACAATGGCCACCGACTCTTCCTCGTAAGTCAAATCCTTGTCTAATTGTACTGAGATGAAATTCTAATACCTGGGATGGATCACCGTGATACTTCTAAGGCGTGGGGACATGGAACACTGGGTGAACTGCTGATAATCTACGTGTAAATGCAAGCTTGTAGGCCACCTCACCAACTCTCTCAAGAATCTCAAAGGGTGTGATATACCTATTAACCAACTTGCGCTTCTTTCTGAACCTCATCACACCCTTTATGGGTGAAACCTAGAGTAAAACCTTATCTCCAACCATGAATGTAACTATGATCTGTATAACTCTTCTACCTAGGCTGAGCTATGTGAAGTCGATCCTGAATCATCTTGACCTTTTCTAAGGCATCCTAAACCAAATTAGTACCCAAAAACATAGCCTCTCCCGACTCAAACCAACCAACTAGCGAATGGAACTGCCTCCCATATAATGCATCATATGGAGCCATCTGAATACTCGATTGGTAGTTGTTGTTGTAGGCAAACTCCGAAGGGGCAAGAACTGATCCCATGAGTCTCTAAAATCCACAACATAGGCGCAAAACATATCCTTCTATAAGTTAATGGTGCGTTCGGACTGTCTGTCCGTCTGGTGGCAAAATATTGTACTCAAATTAATTCGTGTGCCTAACTCACAAGGTACAACCCTCTAGAAGTGCGATGTGAATTACATACCCTGATTAGAAATGATGGACACTGCACACCGTAAAGACAAACGATCTCACAGATATAGATCTTAGTCAAACGCTCTGAAGCTTAGGTAACTGCTATTGGATTGAAATGTGCCGACTTGGTCAAAATGTCCACCATGACCCATATTGCGTCGAATTTCTTCGAAATCCATGGGAGCCCAACAACAAAATCTATGGCAGTATGCTCTCACTTCCACTCGGGAATCCCAAGCTTCTGAGGCAAACCGCCATGCCTATGATGCTCACACATTACTTGCAGACAATTCATATATCAAGCCACATCTGGAACTTATCTTTCTTCATTCTTCTCCACTAATAATGCTGCCTCAAATCCAGATACATCTTGGCAGAACCTGGGTGAATGGAATACCGCAAATTATGGGCCCCCTCAAGAATAAAATCATGAAGCCCATCAACATTGGGCATATAAATCCAACCATGCATCTGCAACACCCCATCATCTCCAATAGTAACCTACTTGGCATTACCATGCCGCACAAAGGACAAGAGAATAGAGGTTGTTATACTCCTGCTCTTTGATGCACTCATACAAAGAAGACCGAGAGACCGTGCAAGATAGAACCAGAATAGGCACCGAAACATCTAACCTCAAGAACTGATTGGCCAATGCCTGAACATCTTGTGCTAGTGGTCTCTCACCAACTAGAATATGAACAAGGCTACCCATGCTCACAGCCTTTACACTCAAGGCATTGGCCATCATATTGGACTTCCAAGGATAATACAAAATGGTGAAATCATAGACTTTCACCAGTTCCAACTACCTCCGTTGCTTCAAGTTGAGATTATTTTGCTTGAAAAAATATTATAGACTCTGATGATCCATGAATACCGCACATGACACGCTATAGAGGTAATGCCTCCAAATCTTTGGTGCATAAACAATGGCTGCCAACTCTACGTCATGAACATGGTAATTATTCTCATGAACGTGCAGTTGCAACGACGTGTATACAATCATCCTGCCATCCTGCATCAATACTACATGGAGCCCGATATGCAATGCGTCACAATACACTATGTAGGATCTTGAACCTGTGGGCAATACTAATGTTACGGTTGAAGTGAAGGCGGTCTTGAGCTTCATAAAGCTAAAGTCAGACTCATCGAACCACCCGTATGGAGCACCCTTCTGGGTCAATCAAGTCAATTGGGTAGCTATGGATGAAAACTCCTCCACGAACCGATGTTAATAACCTGCCAAGCCCAGGAAACTTTGAATCTCTGTTGCTAAAGTAGGTCTAGTCTAGTTTTAAACCGCCTCAATATTCTTAGGATCCACTTTTCTGCCCTCAGTAGATACAATACGGCCCAAAAAGGCGACCGAGTCCAACCAAAACTCACACTTTGAAAACTTGGCATATATTTGACTATCTCTTAAAGTATGAAGTACAACTCGAAGTTGTTGCTCATGCTCCTCTCGACCACAGGAGTAGATCAAGATATCCTCAATGAACACAGTCACAAAATAATTCAAACAAGGCTTAAATACCTAGTTCATCAAATCTATAAATGTTGCTTGGGCATTTGTCAACCCAAATGACATCACTACGAACTGATAATGCCCATACCGAATCTGAAAAACTATCTTAGGTACACGTGATGCCTTATTCTTCAATTGATGGTTGCCATATCTCAAATCAATCTTCAAAAATACTTTGGCACCCTGAAGTTGTTCAAATAAGTCAACAATCCTCGGTACCAGATACTTGTTCTTGATAGTGACTTTGTTCAACTGGCCATAGTCTATACACATCCTCATCAAACCATCATTTTTCTTCACGAACAACATAGGTGCACCAGAAGGCGAGACACTAGGTTTAATAAATCCCTTATCAAGAAAATCTTGCAACTGCTCCTTCAGTTCCTTCAACTTAGGCGAGACCATACAGTATGGTGGAATAGAAATGGGCTGAGTACCCAGAGCCAAATTAATATAGATGTGAATATCTCTGTTGGGTGGCATCCCCAACAGATCTGCTGGGAACGCCTCAGAAAACTCACGCACAACTGGTACCGAATACATAGAAGAGACCTTCGCACTAGAATCACGAATATAAGAAAAATAAGCTAGACACCCCTTCTTGATCATATGCCGAGACTTCACATAGAAAATAACCCTGTTGGTAGAATGGCCAAGATCCCCTCTAAACTCTAATTGAGGCAACCCCAACATGGCTAAGGTCACCATCTTGGTATATAGTCTAATATAGGATGATATGGCAACATCCAATCCATGCCCAAAATAACATTAAAGTCTACCATATCAAGAAGTAGGATATCTACACTAGTCCCAAGACTCTCAATAGTGATCACACATGAGTAATAAATACAGTAAAAAATAATAGAATCTCCCATAGGCATGGACACATACATAGGAGCACTCAAAGAATCATGTGGAACAACCAAATATGAAGCAAAATAGGATGACATGTAGGAATAAGTAGAGTTCCAATCAAATAGAATTGAAGCATATATATGGAAAATTGGAACAATAAATGTGATGATACTGTCAGATGACTCGACCTTAGATCTAGTTGAGAATGCATAAAAATGGGGCTGGGCACTACCACTCTGACCTCCGCCCCTCGGACGGCATCTAGCCGGCTGGCTTCCACCTCTAACGGCCTGACCTGTGCATCTAATGGCCTAAACTCTACCTCTAGAAGCATGACCCCTACCTTTAGCTGGCTGAGCGGGCAGTGAAACAATTTATGCCGGAACTATGGCAAAAGAACCCTTCTAGGGCATGCAGCCTTATGATCTGGGGAAAAATCTAGAAAGGTGCCTTGGACCTCTACAAGTATAACAAGCCTTCAGCTGTTGTGACTACTGACCCTGGAACTGGCCATGTTAACCTGGATAACTGATCTGATAACTCTTGATCGGAGGTAACAAATAGGAGTTGATGGTGCACTATAGGCTAGCTTCTCAAGATGAGATACATAAGGACCACGACTACCCGAAGAACCGTGGGATGCCTAAAGCCCTAACTAGATAAACTTTGGAGGATGGACTCTATCAAATGTATCCATGCCTCTAGACATGGCACCACAGAAACCATTGAAATGGCGAGGACTTCTATCAAATACTGGCCCCCTCTCCTGACCAAGAACCATCTCGATCTGTTTGACAATATCTACAATCCTTTGAAAGGAAATATCATCGCTGGTCTCCTTAGCCATCTGCAGTATGATACTAAAAGTGAGTCTATAAATGAATCTCCGCAGTATCTCCATCTCAGTATGAAATAAAATAATTGCATGGCGAGATAGGTCCATAAATCGAGTCTCATATTAGGTAACAGTCATGCTGCCCTGCTGAAGGCGCTTAAACTACTTACGGTACTCCTCTTTCAGAGTGAAAGTAATGAAATTTTCTAGAAATAGCTGTGAAAACTGATCCTGGGTAAGTGAAGGTGAATCAGCTAGTCTGGTCAACACATAATCTCTTTACCATCTTTTAGTAGAACCGTCATCTGGAACACTGCAAAGTCTACCTCATTGGTCTCAATAATACCCATGCTGCGCAACACCTCATGGCGACGGTCCAAGTAATCATGTGGGTCCTCAGAAGGTGCATCACTAAAGTGAATATGGAAGAGTTTTGTAAACTTATCCAGCATCATCAAGGCCTCAGAAGACATAACAGGCCTATCCCCGACCTATGCCGTAACAACTGCCTGAACTACCCCAATCAGTAGGGATGCTAGAGTCAGATATAGGGGAGCCATCTACTCTGAAGTGTGAGTAGCAGGGGTATGTGCTCCTCTCCCAGCCTGATAGACGGTTAGTGCCACCGAAAATGCACTGTTCTAGGCCACACTCTTCACAAGGCCCACCAAGCGAACTAGAGCGCCTTGTAGAACTAGAGTGGCTATGAATCCCATTGGTACCTGAGTTGGTACAAGTGGTACGTTCTGAGTTGGGATATTCTCCTCATGATACCTCCACAATGGGTGTTGCTGCTCGAGCTCTAGGGTGAGCCTTACTCTGCCTCTGGCTCGACCTCGACCTCAACTTCTACCCTTAGTAGCAGTAAAATAGAGGGCTATGAATCTTGCCCAGTTGTAGATATTGTGCGTGTTCTCACCATCCGCGAGAGAGCAAGAATGGAATGAATCAAACATATGTAAAAGAACAAATTGCACAATAGGGAAAGGCTGAAGTAAATTTTTTCTTAAGACTTCATAGCCTCTAGAAGATAAGCACAGACATCTCCATACTGATCCTCCAGACTCTACTAAGCTTGCTATTGACTCGTGAGATCTAAGCAACCTAGTGTTGTGATATCAACTTGTCACGATGCGGAATCCCAACCTCGTGGTCTTGATGATGCCAAACATCTACATGCTAGGCAAGCCAATGTGAGATAACTAAATAACCAATTTTAATAGTTAAAAGTACAATGCTGATATACAACATGAAATAGAAACCCAGTCTAACATATTACTAATATAAATCATGTGATAATATCTACTCCGAGAATCTGGATTCACGAGTACACGAGAAACTAGAATTCTATAAGAAAAGTATGAAACAAATTCAACTAGTTCGAAAGAATTGGACAGTAAAAGTGGGGAAAGAAAGGGGACTTCAAGGTATGCAGAAGGTAGTAGATCTACCTCGATCCTATGATAAGTAGGGATTTTGACCGTTTATTTGCTCTCTTTTACTTGCATTTTAGCTCAAAAATGCTTAAAGGTACTTCCAAAAACTTAAGAAATGTGCTTTTATACAGGAATGTTGTGAAACGAGCCAAAGAAGTCAAAATAAACTCATAAAGGAGTCAAAAGTGAACAAGAACCAAAACAGGGCAAAAAGGCCTACAGTGCGAACCGCACAATTATAGTGTAGCAGCAGAAGAGGAGATTCAGAGAGTTAGTTTGGTCTAACAGAAGATGTGCGGACCACACCATAATTGTGCGACCGAAGGATGATAAGTGCGGCCGCACTCACAATTGTGCGGTCCATAGAAGACAAAGATCAAAGAGATGAAACTTTAAGTTTAAACAAGAAATGCGGTCCGTACCATTTTTGTGCCGTCACACTTATTTTTGTGCGGTCCGCAAAAGCCCTGCAAAAGCCAGAGCTCAATTTCATGGAGTATGAACCACACTATAATTGTGTGGCCACAGAAGCAAGAGCGCGAACGCACTCAAAAATGTGCGGTCCGCACAACCTCCATAGGGGCAGTTTTGTTAGATATTTTCAGCTTAGTATAAATAGAACTTTTTGTCATTTTAGGAAATGTTTATTTTTTGGAAGAGCACCTGAGCCGTTTTCTTTGCTGTTTTGAGTAATTTTGTGCTAGATTAATTTCTAAGCATTATATTTTCTTTCCCTAATCAATTATTATGCATTCTATCTTAATTTCTTCAATTTTCATGAGTAGCTAAATTTCTAGCTAGGGTTGTGGCCCAACCCTAGTATGGATAATTAATGTGTGTTTTATTTAAGGATTGTTTGTGATTGGGTTAGTGATATTTAGCCTTGTTCATGCTTGAATTCAAGAATTAATGGTTGCAAATATTGATTTATGCCTATTTGTCTTAGTCTCTATTTGAGAAAGAGAGACTAAGTCTAGGAAAACTTGGCTAACAAGAAATTAGGGTGAGCATAAGAAGTTAATAGCCCCAATTAAAGGGTTAAATCTAGAGATAGTAAGACTCGACTTGAGCATATATCACTTATTTTGTGAAATAACTATTTGGACTTGAGAGAGCCAAATTGGAAAAAATCACTCAAACTACCGAGAGTTATAGAGTGGGTAATTATGTGTGATTGCTATATTACGACGCTGACTAATCAAACTTGTCCTTGAGTTTACGACCCGTTAGGTAACCACCTAGGTGGAACTCACGACCCTAGATTCTTTATCATTTAAAAAATAACTAAAACCAAAAATATTGTCTACAAGTTTTATAATTGCAATCGATAGCTTATAATAGAAATAGAAACAACAAACAAGAATGTGGAAGTGTAGCTTGAGGCACATTATACAATTACACTAGTTGTATAACTAATCCCAATTCTAGCTCCCTGAAGATTCGACCTCGACTTGCGTTGGGTTTTTACTATTGTATCGACTGCCTCACTACCTATTATTATGGTGTGAGTTTGGGCGAGATTAAATTTTTAGCGCCGTTGCCGGGGAGTTAAACAGATTTAGCTATATATCTAGGTTTTTGTGTGCTTTGTCTTCTTTTACTTCTAAGTCACTAACTTTGTTTTTGAATTGCTTTTAGGTACGAAAATGGCTCTCAACAATGAGCCCATCAGGAATTTGCCAGTGGTGAAGGATGTGGATGATGACCAACATAAGGAGGATCCTCTTAAACCTCAAGCAAATAGACGAGGACGCGCGCCTCAAGATAATGTGCCCATCGCTCCCCCACCTCCACCAAGAGTAGCAACTCAGTGGTAGTTACTGAATGAGGGTTATGTAAGTTCTATAGTCCCGCTCCGCATTAGGGCGGGCAACTTCTAAATCACAAATGTGATGCTTACACTGCTTGGGAAATGGGGATTCTTCACCGGGGCTCCAAGTCAAAATACTGATAACCATCTGAAAGGGTTCGTTGATACTTGTTAGGGGAGAGAGCAAACAAATGTCTCCAAGGATGCGCTGAGGTTGAGGCTATTTCCCTTTTCTCTACGGGGAAAAGCATTGGACTGGTTTGAAAGATTACCCAATCATTCCATCCATATGTGGGATGAGTTGGAAGAGAAATTCATCCCCAAATTCTTCTCTCTAGGACATATGGTGACACTTCGGGATGAGTTTCTTGCATTCAAGCAAGAACACAATGAACGATTGCACAAGGTTTGGGAAAGATATCATACCATGATTAAAGAGTGCCAAAACAATGATATGACCGAGTCCATGATCCAACAAACCTTCTAAAGGGGGATCAATACAACAAATCAATGTGTGGTTAGTCAGCTCGCCGGCCTTACCTTAGGCCCTTAAACTGTGGGACCCATTTAAATAAAAGAAAAAGAAGGCAACAATTTGCTTAAACGTGCAATTTGCAAATCAAATTTTGCAAAAGATAAATCTGATTTGGAAAGATGCAAATATGATTTTAGAAAGCCAAATCTGGAAAATTTTGTTCTTCATTTCAGACACACCAAATGGAGAGAAGCAACAGAGAGTTAGAGAGAGTAATCCACAGATTGTAGTTTGTGAGATAAATAGTGAGTGAGAGTAATATTATTGTGGGGTGTTTAAAATAAAGAGTGTTATTTCTTTCGAAGTCGTAGTAGTCTCTTGACATGACTAAGTTGTAATATTGCTCCACTAGGGTATTGTATTTTATCCCGTTAAAATATTTGGTATCGTTGTTACTCTCTTGTGTTATTGTTATTTACCGTGGATATTATTCCTGGACGGGATATATTATTATTTTTCCCCAACAATATTGTATCAGAACCATGGCGAATAATAGTCCACTATTTTTTTAGTATCCCCGTCTCACAAAAAGATAACTATGAAAAATGGTGTCTACATATGAAAGCAATTCTTGGCTCCCAGAATGTGTTGAAAATCACTGATAAAGGGTAGGCAAAACCCGATAATGAGGAAGCTTTGTCTCAAAATAAAAAAGATGTCTTGGCAAAGACAAGAAAGAAGTATCAATAAGCCCTCACACTCATCCACCAATGTCTGGATGGTGCCATATTTGATAAGGTGGTAGATGCTACCAGCTCAAAGGAAGCTTGTGAGATTTTACAAAATTCTCTTCAAGGTGTTGACAAGGTAAGGAAGGTAAAACTTCAAACTCTAAGGGCTGATTTTTAAGTTTTAAAAATGAAAGAATCCGAATGAATTGATTATTTTCAAAAGTGAAGGCTGTTGTAAATTAATTAAGGCGATACGGGGAGGACATAAAAGATGTCTTTGTGGTAAGAAAGATCCTTCGCACTTCAACACCTAAATTTGATTTTGTGGTGTGTGTTATTGAAGAGCCTAAAGATTTAGACTCAATGATGGTAGAGCAATTGGAGGGTTCTTTACAAGCCCATGAAGAAAAAATCAAGAGGAGACAAGAAGTGTCATTGGAGCAACTTCTTAAAACTCAGGCATACTTAAGGGATTATGGAGGTGAAAAGACTTATCGAGGGAATGAACGGGGACGAGGCCGTGGCGCTCATGGACGAGGAAGAAGTAATTGTAACAACTTCAATAATGAAGCTAAAATCCACCAAACATTCAGAGGTCGTGGTCATGGACATAGAGGAGGAAGAGACTGTGGCTACTATAAAGTAAATAATGTACAAAGGTATGACAAATCAAAAATTGAGTGCTATAATTTCCATTACTCTTGGGAATGTTATAGAAATGTTGAAGAGAAAGCTAACCTTATTGACGACAAGAAAGAAGAAAATGAGTCAACGTTATTGCTGGCATTCAATGAAGAAGACAGGGATGATTGCAGCTCATGGTATTTGGACAATGGAGCAAGAAAACATATGTGTGGATGCAAAGAAAAGTTGGTGGAGATCAATAAAACGGTAAGAGGTAATGTGTCATTTGGAGATACCTCAAAGATTCAAATAGAAGGGATAAGTACGATTCTGATCTCCTGTAAAGATGGTAGTCACAAGCTAATTCAAGATGTTTATTATGTGCCGAAATTAAAAAGTAATATTTTGAGTTTGCGCCAACTTCTTGAAAAGGAATATGATATCCACATGAAAAATATGCATCTTTGGCTTAGAGATTCAAGTGGAATTCTAATTGCTAAAGTTCATATGGCAAAGAACAGATTATTTTCTCTGAATCTTAAAATAATTGATGCAAAGTGTTTGAATGCTAATGTGCAAGATGAATAATGGTGTTGGCACATGCGGTTTGGGCACTTGAATTTTGAAGAGCTCAAATCAATGGGAGAAAAGAACATGGTACATGGGATACTATCAATCAACCATCCAAATCAACTGTGTGAAGCTTGTCTTCTTGGAAAACATGCAAGGAGGAGTTTTCCAAAGAGACCATGTCAAAATCAACCAAGCCGCTCCAGCTTGTTCACACTGATGTGTGTGGACCAATCAATCCACCTTCTTTTGGTAAAATTAGATACTTTCTGCTTTTCATTGATGACTTTAGTAGAAAGACTTGGGTTTATTTCTTGAACCAAAAATCTGAAGCTTTTGCTACTTTTAAAATTTTTAAAGTACTTGTGGAGAAAGAAAGTGGATATGAAATTATAGCTCTAAGGTCCGATAGAGGAGGCGAATTCACTTCAAACGAATTTAATGACTTCTGTCAATCTCATGGAATTCGTCGCCCTCTCACGGTACCTTATTCACCCCTGCAAATGGAGTTGCAGAAAGAAAGAATCGAACAATTCTTAATATGGCTAGATGTATGTTGAAAGCTAAAAGTATGCCGAAGGAATTGTGGGCCGAAACTGTTTCTTGTGCAGTTTATTTGAACAACAGGTCTCCAACAAGGAATGTTAGAGATCAAACCCCTCAAGAAGAATGGAGTGGAAGAAAGCCAAGTGTCAAGCACTTGAGAATCTTTGGGAGCATATCCTATGCTCATGTTCCATAACAAGGGAGAGCAAAGCCTGACGATCGAAGTGTCAAGCATGTGTTTGTTTGCTATGATACGAGTTCAAAAGGCTACAAGTCATACAACCCAAGCAGCGGTAAGGTGGTGGTAAGTCGTGATGTTGAATTTGATGAAGAATTGGCATGGGATTGGGAAGCCCAGGAAGAAACTTCATATGATTTTCTTCCATACTTTGGTGATGAATAAGAATAAGAGACCGTGGAACCTGTGTAGGATACACTTCCACCTCCTTATGCAACTAATGTGCATCTCCCTCTTCTCAAGAAAGTTCAAATGAACAGCCGCAAAGGACAAGGAGTATTCAAGAGCTCTATGATAACACAGAAGAAGTTACTAATTTTGATTTTTTATGTTGTCTGTTTTCTGACAGTAAAACAATGAACTTTGATGAAGCCGTTACAAATAAAAAGTGGAGACAAGCCATGTGTCACGCCCCCTTTTTTCCCTCATCGTGTCGGGAGAATCGGGTTAATGACATTTTGGGTATAAGACAACTCATTCCTTTTGGGAATTGGTTTTTTTTTTGAAGAGTTGCCACCTAATGATTTATGGTACATTAGGACACCTACGGGGTTTAATTCTAATTTCTTTTGATAACCAGAGATAGGGTAAGGGCTTGAAATTATCCTAAGGGGAAGGTGTTAGGCACCCCTCAAGATCCACTAGTATGGTTCCCGGCCAGATAGTTCTTTGTGAATTTGGTTCAATTGACATATAAACAAATAAGGCTCAAATAAGAGGCAATTTTAATAAACAACCTTTTGAAAGTAAACAAAGTATGAAAGAGCAATTACGGCTGATTTTAAACAAGGAATTGCAATGCTTTTAAAAGAAAGAGAGATAAAGGAAGAGGGTGGGGGGGGTCCTAGGTTTATTAAAAATATGGATCATATCAATGCAATACCTGGTAATTACTTCTCAAAATAGGGGCTACACGTGGTATTAGCACACCGGTCATCATATCCATATGTACCCTTTCCCACCACGTTTAAGGTACTAGAGTGCGGATTGGTCTCGAACACTATTGCATGCTATTACTCGTCCCATTCCTATCAATCCTAGAGGAATTTAGGACTACTATTCCTAAAGGGGAGGGATATTAGGCTGATTTTGGTTTCAAAAGTTAAAAATCTAAGGCGACACACAAAACAAATAATACGACATGTTAAGGGAAACATGCAAACAACTAAGGCTCATGTATACCTCCTCAAACAAACATATAGATAGCATGACTTGCACATACATTTAGGGTCTGATTAAATATACTAAAGATGAGGGGAGTTCAATTATTGAAGCAGACCAGCTTAATACATAACTTAGATAAGAAGTCTGAATCAGGCCTGCCTGCTGGTTGTAGCAATTTCAAAAGGCGGATTCAATTTTATTGTTATTACCCTAAGGCTTGCCTAAGTGTTTAGGTGAGCTCTTAGGAATATAGTATCTACTTACTGATTTAGAAGTGTGGTAAAGCAGAACAACTTTTAGACGAATGGGTTGAGACCCTATAGGCATGCTTTCTAGACCTCGTTAAATAAGGAAATTAGATTATTTAAAACTGATTCAGAATAAGCTAGTTTTAAAACAGAATAGTTTCAGATTCTACAGGCGATAGTATCTACTATTGCACCCTATGGACATGATATCTAACATTGAATGTGAATAGAAATGAAGCAAATTTTTTACTTACTTTGGAAATCCCTATAGGCATGATTTCTACAAAGGGATAAAGATTTTAATGACATCTGATTTTAACCATTTATATCCTAATAACATGGTATCTAAAATGTAGAATTAAACATGCATAATCTAAAGCAACAAATCCTATAGATATGATTTCGATTATGGCCATTTTTAGTTCCTCTAGGCATGATTTCTAGATTGCAGAATTAAACATGCAGAATCTTAAGTCCTATAGACATGATATCTACCCTCAAGCATGCATAATTCCCAACCCTTTTCACTAGCCGACCCCAATGTTTATTACATAAATTATTACAGATCCATAATGAATTACATAAAAAAAGTACAAAGAAAAGTTACAACCAGAAGAAGCCTGATTCTTGACTTCCTCTTAGAGTTATGGAAAAAATTACCTCAAATGCCATTGATCCAAAGCCTTTCTCAGACTTGAATGTGTTAAAGTTTCTTAAGGGTCTCAAGGGGACCCCGGGCAGTGCCCACACCCAAGTTACATAACTAGAACAGAGATGAGTGCAGTGTGAAAATGTCAGCCCTTATGTGTCCAAGTTCAGAGGGAGCTCATGGGTCTCAAGGCAAGTCTCACATAAAGGTGGCATACCTTAAGTTCTAAGAAGATAGTGAAACTGCAGGAACGAAGATTTTTTTTTTTAACTGAGGGAATAAAGGAGAGGAGAAAGGGTGATAGGGAGACAACCATTAGCATTTCACAGAGATAATGACTTCATACAAAGGGGTCAGGGTTGGGAATCGATTGCAAGGAGCCCATGTACTTAGGCATGGGTTAGCTTTGGGCATGCACAGCAAAGGGAGGTGCTGACATGCCTGTGAAGCAATCAAAATACAAAACATCTAGAGGAAACATGGAGGTTATGATCCCAAGGGATCAGGTTCGGGTGATGCACAGCAATGTTCAATGCTGTCACGCCCCAAACCAACCACAAGTATTAAATACATTAGGGTAGGGATTTAGGATCCACAAGTCATGATACATTAATCCAGAGCAGAAAAAAGGGAAATTACAGCATACTTAATAATGGTACTGGGTTAAATACAAACAATAGACAAACAAGGATGCAAAAGGAAGTAAATAAGCATATTGTTGGTGGTGCAGAAGCTTAATTAGAACATACCGGTAAAATGCAAATGCAGAGAAAAAAAATAAGCAAGTTTCCCACAGCCTAGCCTTGGCTTTCAGCCGGCTAGGTAAAGCAGCAATACAAGTACTAACAGAGAAAATAGAGAGATTTAGTGGAGTGTGTGTCTGAACTTAAGTGTTTTATACCTTGTGTTCGTGTTTTGAAAGAATAAAGTATATGGTATTTATAGCTTTCTGAAAACGAGTAAAAGAGAAGTAATAAGCTACAAACATGGAAACGATCACAATTCAGAGTCAATTATACAAGTGATTGCCTTTAATTAAGGGATCACTTGCTTAACGAGCAGTGACAGGTTCAAAATAAGGAAAGAAATTAATTTGTAAGCAAGTTGATAGTTTCCATAAAAGAAGTAGTAGAACATTAAGTAAGCAATAGAGTCTAGGTATAGAAATACACTAATTTTGGAAGGAATTCAGTAAGGCAAGACAGGAAAAGAAATCAATTAACCTTAACAGGCGAGTGAAATTAGAATTTCACAAAGGAAAAGTTTGAAATCTGTCACAAAATGGAACGTCAATCATGTGAGCACGTGATTTTTGCCCCAAGCAAATTATTCCAAAAAATATATAAAAATAATTTTTGTGTGAAAGTCGTTGATAATTGTATGGAAATACCAGTATGTATTTTTATTTTGGAAAATAAAGTAAAGAAAATTAAAACAAATACATTTTTGTATTAATTAGAAAATACCAAAATATAAGAAAATTACTCGTAATTCTAGAAAAATCAGAAAAAAAAAATTGAAAAGGAAATACAAAGAAAATACAAAGAGATAATAAATACAGGAATAAAAATAATACAAGAAAATACAAAAATAATACAAGAAAATACAAAAATAATACAAATACAAATTGGACCTTGAAATTGGGCAATTTAGTGGCCTAAATAGACCAAGTCCAAAATCAAAGACTGGTCCGTCTATATAGAAATTCAAATGATACCGTTCAAAGAAATTAAATCTGGACCGTTGATCAAACGACCCAGGAATAACGGTTGCATAATAAATAAAATGACGTAGTTAGTTTGAAATAATCGAGATCGTTCATCTGACTCATCTAACGGTTGAGGATGAAGGGCTCATGTAATCACACGACGTCTTGTGATGTCAAACAAATCCTGGCCCTTCATCTAATCTGATCCAACGGTTGAAATACACCGTTACATTTTCAATATATCAATACACCTCCTGTGTATTCAACTTATTATACACCTTCAACCTTATAACCCCAAACCCTAGCCGCCCCTATCTTCCTTCTTCCCTCCACCTGAGCCACCGGAACCCTACCGGTGGTTCAAGCCAGTCATCTTCTCCGTTCACCATTAACACCCCCGAACCACCATGAACCCCTCTTTCACCCTATCTACCTACTTTTCTTCGAATCTGACCCAAACGTGTCGAATCTTGAAAAGTATCCTGCCGAAACCCTACTCCGGCGGATACACTTAACCCAAAAATTACCCCCATCAAACCGTAGCCTCTTAACTAAGATCTTTTCACAAAAAAGAAGACTCAAAGAGTCTGTTTGAAAGTCCAACAGCCAAGAAAAGGCTTATGGACTCCTGATGACCGAAAAATCAAGAACAAAGAAAGAAAAATGATGAAAAAGAAGAAAGAAGAAAGAAGAAAGAAAAGGAAAAGGAAAAACACACGGAAAAGCTAAGTATCCAAAAAAAAAAAACCCTAATTTTCTCTACTGTGTTACTTGTTCTTGATTGTCTTTTCTTCGACTGTTTTTTTTGTCATCCTGAGTATAACATAAAATCTGTTGCATGCTTAAATTCTTTTGTTTGTACATGAAATCAACTGTGGGTTCACATGCTATATGTTCTCTTTTCTGATTAAGTCACTAGTTAAAATCACATGCTTTGTAGCCACTTAGGGTTCTTACTTGATAGATCTAATTCTTGATTGAATGTTCTGTTAATGGATTCAACCTATATTCAATTTGTTCCTCTGAGTCCTGTTAATCGAGTATTTAATCATAATATGGCTATATTTGTAAGACTGCCTGATGCTGGTTATCATTGCAATGTAATTTTGACTTTTGACTTTTCTGAATTTCTGATTAATTAAAGGGTTAACTGGGTAATTAGTCGTAATTAGGGCTATGTCTATAAGATTGTATAAATGTTGGTTATTTCTGCAACTTAGGCATTGTTTGACTATGATTGAAAGACTGCTTAGTTGTGGCTATTTGTTAAATCCAATTTTGAATTTGACCTCTAAAGGTCTAATCGATTTAAGGGTTGGTCGGGTAAATAAAAATAAAACACAGGGGTTGAAAGGGAAGGGATAAATGGTATTCTGTAATTAAACAAAAGGGGTAGGGGTATAAAAGGCAAAGCTGCCTGGTTCTTATATAATTAGTTGAACAATAAAGGGTACCATAGGTATACTAAAAGGGTAAATCAGTAGAAATTAATAGCAAGTGAGGGTAATAAAGACATTTAGGGTTAATTAGAATAATGTGGATGCTNGGGTTCATAATTTTGAGGGTTCAAAAATTAAGTTCTGAAAAATTGGAAAGTTTGAGAGGTTCTGAATTTTGAGAGGAGTGACAGAAGTCTGAAAATACATAAAAAATTATTTTTCAATTACTGTTCCATTGGTTTAATTGCAATTCGAGTAAAGAACTCTTGAATCCTGGTGTTTTAGATCACTGTTTTGCATTGTTTGGTTGAAGCTATTGGTTTTCTATCGTGAATTCAAGTCTGTTGCTGTGATATTGTGGTGTTATTGCTGTTATCACTTGGATTCCTGTCTTTTGGCTGATCTTCTTCTTCCTTACAACCTTAGAACTCATCGAATTTTCTCTCAATCTGACAAGGTACATTCCCGACTTTCAAGGATGTAATTGAAGTTTTGAAGAATGAAAATATTCATTAGTCTTCTGTTATTTCGAATTCTGTTCTTGTTATAGATTTATAATACTTAGATCTATGTAATTCTTTAGGACTTTATTGTATATTATAGACTTGGACTGTGTAAACTCTGAACTGAAATTAATGATACTGTAGAATCGTTAATTTAGATGATAATACTAGGTAGATCAGTTAAAATGATCACTTAGGTCACAGGTTTAAGAATCGTTAGAATTTAGAATTTACTTGTAAATTTTCGTCTGTTCTTAAAATAGAAACGTAGTACTTCTGTTAGTTAAATCATGAATTAGTAGTTGAAAAACATGAAATAGTTAGATTTACATTTTTTATGATTCTGAGGTGTTAAATTTGTTTTAAAATTCGTGTTAAGTTCAAATCCTGATATGAAACACGAATCAAATACGAATGAAATTCAGGATTTAATCAAAACATGTCAACTGTACAACTAGTTTAGCCATTCCAAATTAACAAGTAAAATCAGATAGATCTGAACCTGAATGAACACATATCTCTTAAATACAATCAGACTGATACAATTTGATAGCTAAACGTAGATAGATGAATAGAAAATTAGAGTTAAATTTTAGTTAAAATCTGATACTGAAGTGGTAATATTCATGCGCATATATACAACTGATTTGATAAAGAATGTTTGAACTTGTTTTGAATTTGGTTAACACTTTGGACGTGGTCTGGCATAAGAAGATAGATTCAACTGTGAAAGCTTCTAAGCCCATGAGATTTGAGTTCATAATTATGGACTGGGCTTTAATTAGCCTTGTGCACTTCTGTGCACTTCCTTTAAATTAGTCCGAATTCCAGGCCCAAAACATATAGTGGCCTAGATGTGAATGAAATACACAACAAAACTGCACTAAATAGTTATTTCGATTAGGGAAAAAATCATGATAGAAAAAATAGCACGATCTAGGTTTAACTTTTAATATACAATGAGATGAGCCTCGTTATAAACTAAGATACACAGGGCCCTCAAACAATTGTTATAATATTTTAGACTCGGAAGAACCGTTTAGCTAATTTCACGGTCTTTCCCAAAGTAACAAGAGATAGATATCGTAGGCACAATTTTAATATGCATCCTTAAGTATGGGTGCACATTTATGTGACCCAAATCTGACTCTCAACGAAGTCGAAATGTATCTAAAGCCACAGGCGTACTTGTACGGTGTGGTTAAGGAATACATTTTCACGATGTTGCAATTCTTTAAAATTGAAAGGCGGAACATTAATGCACATAATCGAAATCATATAATTGGAATCAGATAAAAAATCAAATTCAACAGTTGAGCGACCGTGCTAGAACCACGGAATTCGGGAGTGCCTAACACTTTCTCCCGGGTTAACAGAATTCCTTATCTGGATTTCTAGTTCGGAGACTGTAACAGAGTCAAACTTTCCTCGAATAGGGATTAAACCGGTGACTTGGGGCACCATTATATTCTCAAGTGGCGACTCTGAAAACTTAAATAAACTAATCCCGTTCCGACTGTCCTTAAATTGGAAAAACTCCTCTACGCCCTCGCGGATAAAGTAGCGTAATATGAAAAAGGAGGTGTGACAGCTCTGGAGACTCTGCTGGGGACAAGAAACCCAGAACTTCGGTTCAGGGTTTAAGAATTCGAGCTCAGTTAAATTGCTGTATTTGTTTATATCTGATTTTTCCTATATGTTCTTGATTAATGTGCTAAATGTTTACCGCTTTGATATTACGTGAATTATATATAAAAATTGTGCCGAAAACCCTTCTCTTCTTACTTCCGGGGATGTTCTTACTGGTTGAGACTCCCCTTTCTGTTAGTGTCATACCAAAAATAAGAAAAGAGGCCGGACAAGTTACTAAGCCGGACGATCTCGCGGGTCCCCGGTACGNATGATTATTTGCATCATATCTGACTTAGGGGACTCAACACAGAGGTTGGGTCCGTCTAGGACAGGTGACCTGAAAATATGAAAAGACCATCATGATTATATGTTGCATTTATTTGTCTCGGGCCATCATGCTGACCGGTTTAAAAAAAATATAAATTGAGAGAAAGGAAAAGAGAAAATAACAATTGTTGATTTTAGAAAAAAAAAGCGATATTCAAAAACTGTCGAAACTCTAACGAAATTTTAAATAAAAATTATTGATTTTTAGTAATTTGTTTTTGGATTATGGAAATAAATAAAAAAATTATTGTTATTATCAAAGATTAAAATATAATTGGATTTGCCAATAAAAATAAAAAATCTTGTCGTCAAAAATAGTTTGGATATTCAATTTTGCCAAAAAATTAAAAAAAAATTAAAAAAAAATGGTTTGACTAAAAAATAATTTGCCCGAACTACGCTGGTTTGATTCTCACCACGTGTGAGATAC
>MU731524.1:12331-50773 GCA_026770625.1 Nicotiana glauca
AGGTTATCGCCCATCAAAACTTTACCGTCATCATCTTTTATGCACCTCACTTGGTCCAGATCCCGAGCTGTCCTCTCTCTCACCTTAGCGAGTCGGAATAACTTCTTCTCCCCTCCTTTGTTCCCTAGATCCTCATACAGCCGAGTAAAAGCTAAAGTCTTAGCCTTCGTTACTGTCATTTTTGCCTCATTCCTAGCTACCTTATATGTCTCACCGTTCGCTCTCTTCTCCTCCTCTCCAGTGCTCCCTACAAACCGCAGGAACACCGCCTTCTTCGCTTCCACTTTACCTTGGACAACTGCATTCCACCACCAGTCTCCGTTGTGGCTACCAGTGCGGCCCGAAGATATCCCTAGCACCTCTCTCGCCGCCTTCCTTATACAGTCAACCGTCACCGACCACATAGTGTTTGCATCTCCACTACTTCTCCAAGCTTCCATTGCCGATAACCTTCCTTCCAACTCCTAAGTTTTATCCTTAGTCAAGGCATTCTACATAATCTTCGGGTGGCCTCGTACTGACCTCTTCTTCCTCCTTATCATACTACCAATGTCCATCACCAACAACCTATGTTGCGTTGGAAGGGTCTCACCTGGAATAACTTTGCAATCCTTCATGGCGACTATGAATGCCGGGAAATAATGTTTCAGTGACGACATATGTGGTGACAGATTTAGTGGCCACTGAAAGTAATGCCATCGACATATATCACTACCTTTGGTGGCGGCTAGTCGCTACAGAACATCGTCACTGAAAATCTTATTTCCGATAGTGCTCCAACACAGTGGCGAAGCCACTCATTGGCAAGAGGAGTCAATTGACATCCCTTCATCAGAAAATTACGCTGTGTAAATACATTAAATTTTTAATTTTATGTGTATATGCTATACGTTGACCCCCTTGATTTCTTCGTGGGCTTACTTATTTATTTTTTTAACTCGCCTTAGTTAAAATTTTGGCTCCGCCACTACTCAAACAGTAACAAACATGAAAATGAGTTGTTGAAGGGGAGAATATTATTTTAAAGATTAATTTTCTCATAGAATATTAGTTAATTGAAACTATTTTCAATTTTCTTTTTATATTTTACATATAATTTTTGTGAATATTTGTCGCCAAGCTTGGAACAATGTAAATCATGTGCGGCATCCGTCGATTTGCATTATTTTTGTTACTTTATTATTAGTTTTTGTGGCAAATTGCCACAAAAAGTAAATAGATACACCACAAAATAAATTTTAGGTAGGTCACTACTCAAAACACATAGCATTACTTTTAGTGGCAACTAAAGAAATCGCCATAAAACATCGTGATTGAAAACCTTATTTGGTGTAGTGATGGTACGTTGCAGCTGTGATATATTGCACGAAATGTTACATTGGTCGGGGATATATATCCAAGCAATTAATGGGATGGACTAAAGAGAGGAACTGGGCTATAACTCACTTTAATGAGAAAAGTTCCAACGTTGAGTTGTAAAAATAAATTATTATTATAGTTTAAACGTTTAGATAAGATGTAACGACTTAACTGATCTCTTGAAGGGTCGTTAAAGTCGTTCCAGCCTTCGGGAGCAACGATATCAGTCATGTAAGTGTTAGCAAAGACGACGGTGGAGTAAGGCCTCCATGCACGGCCCAACCAAATCCTACCCGTCCCTCCTAAACTGCAGTTTGCAAATGCAAAGCCGCTGTTTTCGTCTTTGGTAGCTCGGCCATGTGCTGTCACAGCGCCATTGATCGACTTCACTCCTGCTGCTACTGGGCTTGCTATTGATATCAACTGGCAGTTCTGCATGTTCTTGAAATTATTAGTAATAGAATCAGACCTCTCTATAATAATATCGCTGTATAATAACCATTCAGCTAGGTTGCTCTGATGGTAAGCAACCCTCACTTCCAACCAAAAGGTTGTGAGTTCGAGTCTCTCCAAGAGCAAGGTGGGAAGTTCTTGGACGGAAGGATACCGGGTTTCTATTTGGAAACAGCCTCTCTACCCTAGAGTAGGGGTAAGGTCTGAGTACATATTACCCTCCCCAAATCCCACTAAGTGGGATTATACTGGGTTGTTGTTGTTTTTTTATATTTTGACTTCCCTTAATGAAAATCCTGGCTCCGCCAATGATAACAACCAAAAGAATCGAAAAAAGCAAGGATATTATAGAGAGATTTGACTCTACTTCTTGTACAAACCTCTTCAAATTTTATCATTTATTCATTTATTTTAACAAGGTGAAATAAAAGTTAATTACCTCGTAAAATGATTTGCCATTGCCAAAAATAAAGTCGATAGAACCTTGAATATAACAATCTTTGAAATAATGGCGACCCCTATCATCATGAAGAGTATCCTGAGCTCCGAAAAATCCACAACCCCAGAAGGCAGCTTCATCTCCTGCTATCCTAATTGCAACTGCTTGCGCTCCTACTGCTCCTGGCCCCGGCATTGGAGCTACGTTCTGTATTAATGTCGACAATAAAATATGTAGCAGGGTGCTTAAATTATTAAAACACCGATGCAAGTAAAAGTATATATAAGAATTTCTACATTATCAGATCATTATTCGATAGAGGGAGTATATACTTTTCTCGCATGAAAATGAATGTGTTGATAATAATATACCATGAAACTTATATTCTTGGCAATGAAGTTGGTAGAGAAAATTTGGACAGATCCACTGTAAAATGTTCCATTTGCAGAATTAGCTGTGTCATTCCATACAATAGCTGTTGTGGTATACCCTTGCCCTTGAAATGTGATATTAGGTTTTGTTTTTGGAATAATTACTTTCTCACTGCATTTCAAACAAATAAAAATAATCCGTTACATAATAAAACAAGAGAAATTAACAAAAGTCACTTGTAAACCAATATAGAACTACAATATAATTCTTACAAATAAATGCCATTGTTTATCCATATTAAACTTCTTTTCGCGCTAAAATTCCCAACTGCATCAACTGCAGCTTGTACTGTAGTGAAATTACAACAGCCATTATGATCAACACATAGAATGGACGTTGTATTAGTGTCTATAGTGGGAAAATTCGGCAAAAAATTGTCACATATTGATATTTTTGCCTTATCATCATCGGAGTGATGGCAATGATCGTGATGGCGTCGATTAACATTAAGAATGCAGTTGAAGTGCGTGAAATTTTTTGATACAAAAGCAGCAGTTATTGCTATGAAAAGTGGGAAAATTATGGCTTTAGGATTCATTTTTCTGACTGCAATGATACTCAAAGAAGGTGACAAATATAAGTAGGAGAATGTTGATATTTAAAAATTTGAGTTTTGGATTATACCCTTTTAAAATTGATGATGAAAGAGACAAGAAATTATAGAGAACTGTTTGAATGAAGTGTAAGAATTGGTGGCATGCCTTTCAAATTACCCTTTCCTTTTCTGTTCTTTTTTTTTTGGGGACAATTTGCACATACCTACCAAAACTTTAAACGGATGATGGATTCTTATGCCTATTGATCAGACCATTTGCTCTAAATAGCAAAGTTAGAGAATCAGCCATCTTGTATCGGGGTAGGTTGTCTACATCATACACTTTAGAGTACGACTTTTCATTCGATCCTGCGTGAACACGGAATACTTTGTGCAGCCATTTTTTCTCTTAACAAAGAATCCCTGCTAATAGAAAGTAGCTTAAGAGTCTTGGGCATCGTTTGTATTGTATTTTCCTTTTTTTAAGGATTAAGATATCTGAATCGGAATTTAAAATATTATTTTTAAATTTCAATATTAGATAATATATTAAAACGGTTTTGTTTCTCAGCATAATATTTCGATGAGTATAATTTATCTACATTTAATAGATAATGCATAAATAATTAAAATAAAAACAAATTACTTAAATATTAAATTATACAAAATATTAGAGAAACCTTAATTTATATATATGGTGTTGTTTGTTTGATGAAGTACACTCTAAGGAGTCGTTTGGTTTCAAAATAAATTATACTGAGATTAATTATGCTCGGACTAGTTCTACTGAAATTAGTTATGCCGCGCTTAGTTAGCATAATTAATCCCAATACTATATTTATTAATTTTGGAATAACTTGTCCCAAGATTAGTAACCAAACAAAGAATAATGCAGTGCTAAAGTTTTATCCCATAATTATTTGTATTTATACATCATATCAAACAACCCTAAAAGATGGTATCAATGATGATTGTGAGTTTAGATTTCTACACTTGGAAGCAACTCAAAGACAGTTTGGCTGATAGTAGTTAAATTTCAAAGTTAGGTCCAAGTTGGGGTATGTTTTGAAGAATGTAATCAAAGATTAGATTAGTTAATTAATCTATATCTATATTTCAGGAAGATCCTTAGCGAAATATCGATCGCCTTTTTTACCCTTTATAAATACCATATATGTTGGATAAATTCGTAATTATAATACAAATAGGTATTTCGACAAAACCAAAATTAAATTACCCAGCAATTTATGTCACTTTAGGTTCTAGCATTATATTTTTCTACTGTAATTAGTGTCATTTTAGATTAGGATTCTTTAACCAGAATTACTGAGCAATTAATGTTAGTTTGGATTTAGTTTCTTTTATCATAATTAAAGCTACTTTTTGGTCTTCTGGAATTCTAAACCAAAAGTAAATAAGATACAATAATTAATGACACTAGGTTTAGTATTCTTTTTTTACTTATAATAATTTTCGTAGGTTACAAAGTTAATTTTTTGTTGTCTAGAATTTTAAACCAAAACGAAATCAGAAGCAACATTTATTTTTGCTTTAGGCTTGGTATTCTTTTACCAAAATCGAACAAGAAACATCAATTAATGTTAGTTTAGGTTTAGTCTTCTTTTACTAAAATTGCCGAAGGATACACACACAAAAAAAAAAAAAAAAAAAAAATTTTTCTACAATTTAAAATCATAACCGTTTAGAATAAGGAGCTAAACACTTCTATAAAAGGAGCCAGTATTTCATACTCCTATTTTTTATCGTAAAGTCTTGATAACGTGGACGTGTGTGGAGGTAATTTTTTTTGCTTGTCAGTTTTTATTTTTATTTATGATATCCCATGTACCAATATCAGTTTAAAATTATCTTTAGTAAATATTTGTTTACCCTTTTTCATTGAATCTTATTAAAAATCTGTAATGTATGTCTTTCTATTGTGTGTTGCACAAACTTTATGGGTTAAACCTATATGAATAGTCAAGGTTTTATAACTTTATAGTTTATACCTAATTTTTAAGTTTTTTTCTCTTTTCTTAATTTTTTTTTTGTAACTGAATGAGCGGTACTGATATCTATTTTATCAGAAATAGTATTTGCTAATGTACGTCTTTCTGTTGTGTGTTGCACAAATGTTTTTGATTAAACCTACATGAGTACTCAATTTTTATTTTTCTTCCTGGTTTTTTAAGCTTCTTCTTCTTTTGTTAATATTTTTTTGTAATTGAATGAGCGGTACTGATATCTATTTGATCTGAAATAGTATTTGCTAAATAATTATATATATAAAAATATTTAAAAAAATATCATTTGTTGAAATAATTAAAAAATGATGACAATACGTTAAGAACAAATTTTGTCTATAAGTTAGAATATGTTTTATTTTTAATTAAAATTAGGACACAAAGGATGACATCTTTCTTTTTTCATTGGTCAACAATGAAAATTGCATCTTGCTGAGCCTTAAGTTTTTTTTCTCATAAAAGAAAATATTTTGTTTTGGTTCTTCATGCAATCATGCTTATAGAATGTGTGAGCCCTATATATTATGACTTATTGCATAGAAGTTCAAACACATAAGGATTTAATATGAAATTTTTTAGTTGACCTTAAATTTCTAATTTTTAGAGAAATAATTTATTAATTATTTTATCTAATGTGAAAGCTATTTTTAAATGGTAAAAATAAATAGCTTTTAATGAAAAAGTTATAATTTAACTATTTTTTAATATTTAGGGATTTAAAATCAACTAAAATTTTAATTATTAAATTTCCCTTAATTATTTGAATTATGTTGAAAGTCCTAATATTTAAAACTTTAAAATCGATTAAAATTTAGTTTATATAATTTTTTTCTTCTTTGTGTGGTAGACAATTCGAGACACCCTTAGCTTGGTGATGACCATGCACAAACAATATGTTGGATACGAAGGTAGATATGTTGGATACGAAGTCAAATATTCTATAACCTATAGGTAAATAAAATTAGATAGTACATACTTTAATAATTTTTTCGAAGAGATATATTGCTCCCTCAAGTATAAAATAAATTTGGAAAGAATTACTTCAGCAAATAAAACCAAATGTGACAACTTTCTTAATATTAGTGTAATATATGTTATATTCTTTCATAATAAACTTTATTTTAGACGTATATTAACTCATCTATGAATTTAAATCACATTTTGTAATCTTTTATAGCGTGAACATTATTTTAAAAATAGAGATTTTTTTTTTTAACTAGGGAATCGCCTCCACCAAGAAGCATGCCGGGGGTTTGAACCTACGACCTCCCATTTGGGGATTTCCTACTCAATCAACTTGGTCACCCGCTGGGTATGATCTGATTGTCATTTTTTATATGTATCATGTACCACTTGCCACATTTTACGAGTAAATGATCAAATAATTCACTTGAATATATGACAATGCATGTCTGAAGAATATCTTCAATTTTAAGCCATTAAAATTTGAAAATTTAAGGAGCCTAGCAGGTGAAGAAAAGAAAAGAAAATAGGAATTTTTACCTAGCTATACTATATCAGAAACTTATTTACATATGTTCTCTATGTTTTGAAGTTTTTAATAAGTACCTAGGTTTTTTTTTATAAATTATATATATTGCTTCTTAAAAGACTACCACTCCATTATTAGTGCCTTCAATTAAGGAATTACATTATATTCTTTCCTTTTTTTTTCCTCTCCTCTTTTCTCTCCTTTTTTTTCCAATTAAAATCCCTTAATCTACGCCCAAAATCTCCATCTTCTCTCTCCTCACCATTAACTTTATATTATTACAAATTATTTTGAAATTTTATGATAATTGTAGGATAACTGTATAATAATTGTATTTGGATACAATACTAATAAACTAATAGAGTGGCTCCATGATACAATACTAATAAACTAATATACAATTATCATACTTGTGATACAAATTATGAAATTCGCCATGAACGCACAATTGCTTGTAAAAATATGCAATGAATATACAATAATCATACATTTGTAATACAATTCGTGCAACAATGATACATATATATACAATTATAATACAATCACGATACATTTCTAAAAAATTATGACACAATTATGATTTTCATCTTCTTCAAGTTTTAATCACAATATAATTCTTTATCTTCTTCATCTTCTGTATATGATTGCCAATGAGTCACGCCAAATTAAAATGGATGGTCATGTGCTCCTATAAAAATTGAGTAGTATCAAAGTCGAAATGATATGAGCGATGGCGTATTGCTACGTTGCAAACGTGCTCTTTCCTTGTCACTCCTTTTCTTCCTCACCCATTCTTCATCTTTTTCCCACTCCATTAGCTTACCTGCCGTTCAGTTATGCCTCCCATTGACCATGACCTCCTCGTAAGTATAATAATTACCATTGACCATCTGAGAATTGAAAGCTGGTGTTAATTCTTCCATTGTTGCCTCTCAAAAACTTGCTGCTTTTGAGATCAAGAAAAGTGCCGCTTCTATCTCTGCAAATCTTGGACCACGACCTCCTCGTAAGTATAATAATATCATTGGGTGGGTTTGTTGAAGAAATGAAGGGATTTTGGGTAAGTATTGATTTTGGATATCTTAAATGTGGGATATTTTATATAACTGATACCCACTATTTAAGGTATATTTAATTTCCTCTTTCTTTAAGGTTTTGGGTAAAACAAGTAAATATAGGTATATATAGTTATTAATAGAAAACCTAAATAAAAGTAGTAAATAGGTTTCTACCATAGTATAGCTAGGTAAAAATCCAAAGAAAATAATATTCATTAAAGAGAAATTTACATAAAGTACTATCTTTTAGTAGTAATTAGCCATCTATAGATACTATTTGCTATATTACGGATTATAGATATCTTTTCTGCGGTTATATGAGGTATTTGATGTATTTAAGCTATTGTATTCATGAATACAGTAGCAAAAATAGGCATGAATCAGGGAAGTACAGCTAATCAGTTGTTGTATTCGAATGTATTCGACTGTATTCATGGCGTGAAACATGGGATTATAGCTGAACAGATTACTGTATTCGACTGTATTCACGACGTGAAAAAGGGGATTACATTGTTTTTAAACGGAAAGTGTATCAATTAACATAATAGACTCCTAATATAACTCAACAAACTCAATTATAACACAAAATTTGTATTTCCGATTATAAAAAAGATTCTCAACTGGAAAAAATCCCAAAAAATACAGCAATCTTCAGAGAAATTATATAATACATCTGAATAAGTAAATTATATTAATTAAAAAAATATATGAATATATAGAATACAGCGTGATGCATTGGAATACAATTTAAAAAAGACAGTGAATACAATAAAATACACGGAATACAGGGAGATACATTGAATTACAATGAAAAAAAAGACAATGAATACAATGAAATACATGAAAATACAGCGTGATACATTGAAAATACATTGAAATATATTAATAGAAAATCAAATTGCTCAGCCCCAAACTATATCATCTTTGCTCAAGAACAAACCCTAATTTTCGCCTTGTAGCCAAATAGTCTTTCCATCTTCAAAGATCTTGCACGCTCAAACCTGGAGGAAGTGACTCCTTCAACTTGTCGACCTTCTCCATATTTGACCATATCCTTATTCTTCTTGATCTAGGGTTTTTGATTGCTACATGTAATTGAATTAATAGAAGAATTCAAATACTAAAAACCAAAGAATCAGTTCATCGTAGCCCGATAGAACAATTAAAAGACCCCAAAAACGATCAAAGAAGAAAATATATTCTCAGAAAAAATGACACTACAAAAACCAAAACCTAGAGCAATCAAAAACCCTAGATAAAGTGAATATAAGAGAAGATGTCGTTAGAAGGAGGAGGAGGGCAAAAATTTTAATGGGATGGGGGAAGAGAATGAGATGTATCAAAGCAGAGAGAGAAAGAAAATAGTGTAACTAAATAGCGTATTTAGTGGCTTAGGGGTAGGAGGTAACCAAAATTAGATATCTTTCTATAAATATTAATAGGTATCTATAGAATATAATTTTTTTAAATGGTACTTATTTAAAATAAATAAGGTGTTAACCTTTGCTATATGAGGTAAAAATTCCTTCATTAAACATGTATTGAAATATAAACTTTTGTTCTTTGATGGATCAAAACTTCTGAGTAAGATGATGGATTATTAAAGAACATTAAATGTCAATTTGTTAGACTGACTTGAATTGTAAGAAAAGTAATCACTAAGATTGAAGAATAGAAAAAAATAAATACAAAATTAAATAAATAAAATTTCATAACTAATCGTAGGCGCGCAATAAAATTGATTGTCTAAATCCAATCTATAATAAGAGACATTAAATTTTTCATGAAATTCATGTACTAACGAGAAAAATTTAAAAAGATTTACTTTCCAGTTTATAAATCAATCAAAAGAGATAAGAAAAATAGCTATGTTAGAAAAAAGTGAATTGACGTTGAAAAGTTAAATCATTAGAAGTATAAAAATATATATACACGTAGAGGAGGAAAAATAACACTTGAAGAGGAAGATAAAAGTACTAAGTAATTAATAAAAGAAAATTTTTTTATCATAATTTATTCACTCATTCGAATAACCTTAACCAAATCAAAAAAAACATATATTAAAAAATATTTTACCAAGGATGATCATACCTACTATATGATATATATGACACTTAATCCGTGGTATAATATATTTTACACTGTATACCTACTATATGTCTATAAAGAGATATTAGATCAGATATAAAAATATAACATATCATAATTAACTACGGACAATAAAACATATATAAATATAAAAATTATATAATTAACCTACCTAAATTCTTAATATTTGCAAGTTAAGAAGATATCTAATAACTCTGCATTCAACTATTTTGTAAATAACATTTATTTTTTAATTAAATGAATGTTGCACTATCTCAACGTCACTTGTTATTACGCATAATATTTTTATTTTAAATTTTATACACTTATTTATTAAGAGACGCAAACAATACGTGCAATACACATACACTAAATCTAGTTAGAAAAAAAGGTAGAATTTTGTTATTTTTACAATTCAAAAAAATACTCCCCCCAATCTTGCCATTGCCAAAAGGAATCTAATGGAATAGAGTAGCCGTAGAAAATACTAAAGATTAATGTGAATTAGTGGGATTATTATACGAAGAAAAAACGTTTTAGGATGAGCAAAAATTAAAATTGACTTTGTCAAGATAGTATAATATCTAATCTTCCGCTTTACACGTTCAGTGGGACCCAGTAAGCTCCCATACATCTCCCATAGCCTCTTCCCGTCCATTTCTCATTCAACAAGTCAACATGCCACATCCACTCCCCCCGCCCCCAACCCTGCAGTAATTAATAAATAATTTTTTCAATGTTATATTCAGTAAAAGTAAATATAATTTTGTACACAGTTAGTATAATTTAACTTATTTTTAATAAATTATTTGATATGTCTTTCGTATCATCAAGTCATTTAATTATTTGTAATTACTACATACTATAACTTAACATAATGATAGAAATTAGTACGATATTGTTAATATGCAAATTTTAATTTCTTTTCCTTCACCATACGTGCAATCGTTTTCTATTTGAATTTTCGCCAAATAGGAGAAAGTATGCGGTGTGCCCCCGCGGACCCGCTTCGCTTTTTTGAACATCTTTTTCTTTTTCGTAAAAAATTATTTTCGATTGATGTTTACATCAAATTATACTTATTACTATAGTTGAGTTACTAGAGATTAAGATTACATATTAATTTAACTCCAGTTTATTAATAAGAGTTTGTGTGAAGACATACCTCGTGTATTAACATGGTATAGCCAATTTTCAGACTGGTCAATCAAAAATAGCCAGCGTTTATCAAGTCAATGAAAAATAGCCACCGTTTTGCTGCAATAGAGTCCGGTCCAGCATAATATACTAGAGTTCGGTGTACTTGTGTATGAACTCCAGCATATTATGCTGAACCGATATACTTTGCTGGCTCCAATATAAGATACTGGAGACGGGAGCACTGGTGCTCCAAACTCCAGTATATTATACTGAACCATTACACTTGCTGGAACTCCAGTATATTATGCTGGAGTTCCAGCATACTATCCTAGAATTCAAGTATAATATGCTAGAGGTCAAGTATACTTATGCTGAAAATCCAGCATAATATATTGGAGTATTTCCGGGTTTTGAACAGTGTTTTCGCTCAGATTTATCTTTACATAAAAAATGACTAAATTTCAATTACTTTTAAGACTATTTTTGAACTACCAGTTGTAAATCTGAATATTTTTAAATTTCTTCCCATATATTTATTATATTTGTAAAAATACCATATACGAGTAAATATTTACCTGTATTATCTAGTGTGGTCTGATCTCACTATGTACTAGCTAAAAATTTAATATATAAACACATTATCCTATTAAGAGACACAAACAAAGTGAAACAACTGGCCCTAATTTTTGGAACTTGGAAAGGTTATAATTCCAGTGAGGCTTAACGTGTCTATTAGCCTATTTGGCCAAGCCACAAAAATTAACTTATTTTGAAAAGTACTTTTTTTTCAATAGTGCTTTTCTCAAAAGTAATTTTGGTGAGAAGCAGTTTGTGTTTCGCTAATTAGTTTGAAAAGCACTTCTGAGCAGCAATTAGTGTTTGGCCAAGCTTTAAAACTGTTTCTAAGTGTATTTTTCTCAAAAGTGCTTATCAAAAAAGTGCTTTTTGGGAGAACCTACTTTTTTCTGCTTCTCAAAAATTGCTTCTACTTCTCATCAAAAGCACTTTTTTTCTTTCCACAAGCTTAGCCAAACATCTCAATTTTTGACCAAAAATGCTTTTGGCCAAAAAAAGCATTTTTGGCCAAAAATAAGCTAGGACAAACAGGCTATATATGTATGCTTTAATATTTATAATTGTACTTAATAAAATTCCCTAAAGTTCCACTGAGTCAGAAGTTTCAGTCCTATTAACTTGCAATACTCCAATTCTTATTTTCTTCTATGCATACGAATGCGGTAAGTCTAGTAATTTTTCCAAGAGTGTTCATATTTAAAAGAAGCAAAAAGAATTCTTGACAAAGAGTATTCAAGTATAGATTATATACCTCTAAAATCTAATATTACTTATATACACATTATAATTTTTCAATAAAAGGCGATCAATATACCACTCTAACCAAAGTGTAGTTTCGCCCCTACGTACAATAGGGTGTACTTGCATTATTCCCCATGGTAAAAATAATCGCACAGGAAGAGCATCAAAACCTATATTAGTCCAAATAGTAACATAATCTTTTTCAGAAAGAAATAAATAAAGAAATCAAGAAAAAGATTACATATCAAAAAGAGGAAAATACATCGTAAACAAAATTTTAAGTAGTCCTATATATATGTAAAACAAAAAGAAGCAGCGGGCATCTTCTTCCTCTTCCTGAGGGAGTATATGTACAGGCCAGCTTTATTCATCAGTTTTATGAAAATCAAAGCCGCCGAAGTTGAAACTTGGAAAAACTTCTGATGAGGAAAAATAAAAAATCTGTGTGAAATCAGATTAATTAATTAGAACATAAAGTTATTTTCAGACTTGTTCTCATTAGAAGGAGAAGATCCACTCTCACTGGGTGAAACCAACGTAGAAACCCGATTACCCGAATTGCTGGCTCGACCCAATGAGCTGAACATATAGGGTACTTGATTTTGTTGCAGTGGCTGTTGAAACTGTATATTATAAGCTCCAGAATTAGCAACAGTAGCAGCAGGGTTCACAATATTATTGGAGGAGCTAGAGCCGAAACCTAAGTAGGTTCCCTGTGTTGACGCAAATGGTGCAGTAATTGAGCCACCAGTGAACTGTTGAACCATGGCTCGGAAGTTGGTGGTGTCTGTGTTCAATACAGTGGTTGGTGTTCGTCGAGAAGCTCGTGAACGACGTCTTATAGGCTTGGAAACACGGCCATCGGCTGGGCCGTGGTTGTGGGGAGTAGTATTACTACTGACTATGGAAGTGGTAGTGGTGGTGATCACCGTAGCATCAGAGACTCGACCGTCGGAGAATACGGTGGTTGACGGCGATCGTTGAGGTTGGCCGCCGGAGAGGTTGTGTTGGTAGAATTGTGCCCAATTGGTATGGTTTGGCATGGTTTCACTCATGCCCATAAAAAAAGTTGAAAAAGGAAGAGAAAGAAGCCTAGAGTTTGTAAATTTTAGGAAGAAGGGAAGAATAAAAACATAGGATCATCCTTTGTATTTATACATATTTTTTGATGGCCGGGTTAGAGTATTAAATACGAGTTTCGAAGAATTATGAACCTAGTAATTTATGGATATTATAACTCGAATGATAATTTTAAAATCTATAAACTTTAAATTTTGACTCTCAAAATTTGGGTGGTCAAAGTAAATGACTAGTACTCCCTTCGGTCCACTTTAAATGATTTTTTGATCTTTTTTTATGATCCATAATATTTGATTTTTTCAGATATAAAAAATAAATTAATTTTTTCTTTCTAAATTTGATCCAGGGGTATGATATTTGGTACTCCCTTCGGTCCAAAATAAGTGATTTTTTTAGATGTTTTTACACAAATTAAAAAATTCAATTTGTAGCATTAATTAACAATAAAATTGATCATATTAACCATTACTATCTCACATAAACACTCCTAACACATATTTCAACACTATTTACTCCAAGGATAATGTAGGGAAAAAATAATTAACTCATTCTTGAAATCTGAAAAAATTACTTATTTTGGATCACAAGAAAAATGCCAAAAAATCACTTATTTTGGACCGGAGTAAGTATATTTCTAATGAATAAATTAAAATTAATATGGTTAATATTATTGTTAATTAATACTAAAAATTAATTCTTTAATATATATAAAAAGAGTCAAAATTCCTTAATTAATACTAAAAAGCGGACCGGAGGGAGTACTATACTATAGTGGCTATCTGATCATGACCCGAGTGCCGCCCCCTTTGCCGGGTCCTCATTTCTTGAGAACAAAATGACACGTGAAAGTCACATGGGTCTGCGAGGGGAGAAATTTGGCATATTTTTGTTGAATATTCTTCTTTTCTTTTCTCTTTAAATTTCTCATTCTCTCATCATGTGAATTGTAACAAAATATACATTGACAATTCAATAAGAATAGCTTCAGAAACTTCTCTTTAAATTTTGTTTCATGCTGATACTAATTAATCTCTCTTGTGATTTGAAATATTTCAATTTTCAATAACCTTTCTTATTTTAATTCTTTTGTAAAACCTATTTAGTTATAGTAATTTTTTTTTGCTATTCCTCTTTTGGAATTAAGCATTTGATAATAAGTTTGGTGACACTTTCTTTGGATTTCTTTTAATCATATATTTTGCTTTAATTGCTGGCGGATCTCGAATTTTTAAATTATGAGTATTTAATAATTAGAGATGTATGATAATAAGTAAAAAATGACTAGGTTCATCAAATAATATAAATTGAAAATTAAATTTTGAACTTTTTTAGTCGTCAATGTCGTCAGTACTCGATAAACATTATCTGGGTCAGCAAAAGTTATCTAGGCCAAATTAAATTTTGAACTTTTGGTTTGTAAGTGGCTGCAGTTAAATTTCTTTTTTTTTTTTTTTTTTTTGGGTTGGGGGGAGGGGGTTGCTAAATCTTCTAGATATAGTAGTCATTCAAAGTGATGCCTGCCCAAATAAGAGGAGGCAAGTTCCAGGAAACAACATAGGCTGATTTTTTTACTTATAGTCGTGATGTTCGAGTCAGCTTACACCCATTTCAATTAATTTTATGAGATATCTGTAATTTTTCACTGGCAGAATTTACATTAACATTCATTGAATCGTGACTGCAATAGATTGGGTGGTAGGTATATACTGACTGTAATTTGGTCTTCTCTTTTGGAGGTCTTCTGCTTGATTTGCGTCACCTTTTCTATTCAATTTTTTTTGTCTTCAGCGAAACCTAGACGACCTTAGCTTTCCAAACTATGATTTTGATGTTTAAAATATACCTTGACTGGTATTTTATCGGACTTTGATTCATTTGTTAAGATGTGTAAAGAAATTGAAAAGATAGAATACTATTAACATGTATAGACATGTGCTTAAATCTCTTATATATTTATACATACACACATACACAAAAATAATTTATATTAGTTATGTAAAAATATTTAAATAATACATTAATTACGTAAAGACTGTACATATGAGACTATTTAGTTGGCTCTCAAGCAAGGGCGGAGCTAGCTTGGTAGAAGGAGGTTTAGCCGAACCTTCGTCGAAAATTATATATATATATAAAATTATTTTTTCTTGTATATATATTAGATGTTGAATTCCCTTAATTTTTTTCGCGTATTTACTTTTATTATTTTTTAAATTTCCTTGGTGAAAATTCTGCTTTCGCCACCGCTCTCAGCTCTCACCAAATAATGCTCTATAGTCAGCCGTTTATAAACGTATAACATCAAGGAATTTTTAAGTTCTCTAAAGCACATTTCTCTTTCTTTCTTTTTGTTTCTGCACCCACGACAGAAGACATAAAAGTAGAAGAAGAGAGAAAAAGTATGAAAAGCGCATACTAGTCAATTCATTGTAATTCATATATATCGTCATGGATTACCATAGGAGGTTGAATTATATGGCCAAGTAGTGAATATATGACGAAAATGATCTTTTTCTTTAATTTCTTTAGCCTAAATTAATTTGGGGTGAAGGGAAAAAGTTACTTCAACAAAGTTAGAAGTAATCATAACCTAATTACTTCTAATTAATAATCCAAGTTAAGGACGCGGGGCCGTTCACAGAAACTTTCGACATGCTTGATCTACAAAGTATCCAACTACTACGTGATCAGACATGATTGTATATGCGAAAATCTATCTCGAGGAAATTAAGTGTAAAGTGGCGTCACAAAAGATATCGGCCGAGGTCGACTAGGATGCATCAAGGTTCGTGACCGAGGAGCTAACCATGGCCATGGTCGATTGTTGTGCCACTAGTTGTAACGATCACTATTTGAAATAAGACATTGAAGGGAATATTCCCTGGGATATTCTCTTCATTAGTACTATTAGGGTTGTTAGAGATATATTTTGTATAAATAAAAAAAGAGATAAGGGGATAAGGCATATAATATTTATTTTATAAGAAGACTTTTCGAGAAAAAGATACTCTCTCTAGCAAAAATACAAATTCTACATTTTCATCCAGATTCTTGCTCACATTATTCCATACTTTTCCATCAAATCCGAGAATAGTTCAAATATTCTAGGATTTGTCTGTCTTTCATCATTGTCAGAAAGACAATCATCCACCTCATTCATTTTTGGGTGAATCGTTCCCCCAATTTATATTAATGTTATTTATTATTTGATATCCCTCCATTATTGCTCACATCCCTTAGAATATTAACTTTGCATTACTTTTAGCTTCCACCGCTTTATCTTACGTTATCTATGCTATCAAGTTCCAAATCTAGAAGCATTATCATTAACTAGGTTTAACCCCTCATTACATAAAATTAAATAGTTTAACCGAAAGTTCATATTTTTTGGTCAAATAATTTGGCGCCGCCTCTGGAGATTTCCTATTTAAATTTTTAGTTTCTTCTAGATCTACAACTAGCACGGATTGCTAAGAAAAAAAAAATAAAGAACAAGATTCCTTTTCCTTGTATACACGTATCTGATATGGCAGGTAACGGAGAAGAAAGAACGAGGGTAATGACCGACCTCACCATCAATCATCTTGAACTACCATCAATGAGGTTTCTGAGACAGAAGGCGAGGACATAACGCCTAATTTTCATCTAGATTCTTGCTTACATTATTCCATATTTATCCATCAAATTCGAGAATAGTTCAAATATTCTAGGATTTGCCTGTCTTTCATCATCTTCAGAAGGAACAATTATCCACCTCATTCATTTTTGGGTGAATCGTTCCCCTTATTTACATTAATGCCATTTATTATTATTTATTGTTTGATATCCCTCCATTATTGCTCGCATCCCTTAGAATATTAATTGTGCATTACTTTTAGCTTCCCACCGGCTTTATCTTACGTTATCCATGCTATCAAGTTCCAAATCTAGAAATATTATCATTAACTAGGTTTAACCCCTCATTACATAAAATTATATAGTTTAACCAAAAGTTCATCTTTTTTGGTCAAATAATTTGGCGTCGTCTCTAGAGATTTCCTAGTTAAATTCTTAGTATATATCTACAACTAGCACGGATTGCTAAATAAACAAAAAATAAAGAACAAGATTCTTTTTCCTTGTACATACAACTATGATATGGCAGGTACGGAGAAGAAAGAACGAGGGTAATGACCGACCTCACCACCAATCATCTTGAACTACCATCAATGAGGTTTCTGAGACAGAAGGCGAGGACATAACGCATAATGCCTCTCCCAGGCGAGGCGGGTCACCTCTCCCTCACGGCAGTAGCGTAATGTCCCGCGGTAAAGAAGCTTCCACGTCCATGATGGAAGAGACACCACCAGCAGTGAAAAAGCTCCTTGAGACTTGGCTAAATGACACGCTAACCAGCATCCTCCACAAGCCCGCTCAAGATACAATCAAAGAAACACAAGGACTTGCTTTAAACCCACAACGGTCGAACATCACGACCCTTTTCCTCCTCCAATAACAGGTATTACTCACACTGTAATAATACAGGTGACGACACCCTCACAGCCATTTTGAAAAAGATGGAGGAAATGGAGAATGAGAGCAGAGTGCTTTGGGACCAAATGAGAGAGCACCAAGAAAGAGTCGACAAAATACTGGATGCCCCAAAACTCTTGCCAAAGAGAGTGTTGGTCGGTTCGTCGAGCAACCATGCAGTGATGAATCTGTCCCACATGCCATACCAAAGACCTTCAAAATGCCTCCCTACCTGAAAATATATGATGGTACGACCGATCCCGAAGACCATGTGACTCACTATGTCATCGTTGTAAAAGGCAATGACCTCGCCAAGGAACAAATATCCTCCATCTTGTTGAAAAAATTCGACGAGACCCTCAGCGGAGGAGCACTAACTTGGTATTCACATCTACCCGCACGTTCCATCGAAACATTTGAAAAGATGGTCGACAAGTTTGTAACGGCCCACACTGGAGCCAAAAAGGTGGAGGCGAGAGTGAATGATATATTTGCTATCAAACAGTCACCCAGAGAGGGAATGAGAGACTTACTAGACCGATTCAACCGAGTAAGAACGACCTTACCAAATATATCAGAAGGAATGTCCATCGCAGCTTTCCAGAATGGGCTGAGCATGAATGGTTCATGGGCGACGAGAAAGTTATTGAGTCGGCTTATGAAGTATCCCCCAACTACTTGGTATGAAATACACAATGCCTATTGTGCTGAGGTTAGAGAAGACGAGGACGACCTCAATGGGCCAACCCAGCGATTGACATCGGTACAAGCCGAGTCCAGAAAAGATCAAAGAAACAATACCAGAAGGGACCTCATGGCTCTACGCCCAAACCCGGAACGACATCTACCATACGTCAGAAGCGCCATTGCACCTCCTTCCCGCCACAAAGAAGGCCCACCCAGACCAAAGACAAGGACTCACCGGAACGAGAGAGGTATGCCCCATTTGTAATCCGCTGACAATTTTTGTGTGTCACTTTCAGAAATAGTATACGCATTGGGGAAGCTCGGATCAAAAGTAAAGTGGCCACAAAAGACGAGGTCAGATCCAAACACCAGAAAATTGGATGCGCTTTGCGAGTTCCATCAAGAACGAGGGAACAAAACTGAGGATTTCATTGCCCTAAGATAGGAGGTCGTAAACATGTTTCGACAAGGACACCTCAAGGAGTTACTGAGAAACCACGGAAGGACCAACTTTTCTAGAGGACGCGAACAACATCAAGGACCGCTAAAGCCGCCCTCACCAACCCGTACTATACAAATGATCATCGGTGGCGGCGGTGATACTTCTATCAATAGCGAAAAGTTCACTATAACACATAAGCTCGAATGGTCAATCACCCACGAATGGTATGATGAACTCGAAGAAAGTATCATCTTCGATAAGTCAGACACCCACAGTTTGGCTTTCCCTCACTACAATGCCCTTGTTATCACTTTATGAATTTTAGATACAGATGTGAGGTGCATTATGGTATACAACGAGAGCGGCGCGTGCATTATTCGCCCTCGAGTACTTGCACAAATGAAGCTCGAGGATAAGATAGTGTCGTGTTGCATCACGCTAACAGGCTTTAACAATGCAGTTGAACGAACATCTGGAGAAATCACACTCCCCGTCCTGGCCGGTGGCGTCACTTTGGAAACCACATTCCATATCATGGACTAGGACACGGCGTACAATGCCATAATAGGGCGACCATGGATACACGCCATGAGGGCCATCCCTTCCAGTTTGTACCAAGTCATCAAATTTCCAACACCATGGGTAATATTCACCATACGAGGAGAACAATGCACATCTCGAGAATTCTACCGTATTACCCTGGATTGTACGACCACTCAACAAATGAAGGGCAAAGCAAAAGAGGCATAGCAATTAACTGGATCGAGGTCGAGCTGTGATGAAACGGAAGACATCATCAAAGACCCTGAAACAATGCAAGTCGCAGATTACCCACAGAAGACCTCGACCCCGTCCAACTAGATGGAAACGACCACAGTAAGAAAGCTTAAATCGGCTGCAAGCTTCAAGAACCGGGTAAATTCTGTCAATTCTTAACAACTAATGCGGACTTGTTTGCTTTTAGCCATGCAGATATGCCAGGTATCTCGAAGGAGACCACTACACACAAATTGAACGTCAAATTTCACCACACAGTAAGGTAGGTTAGGCGTAAGTTCAACTCCGTGATAAACGATGCAGTACGCGAGGAAGTCAAAAAGTTATTGGAAATGGATCCATCAGAGAGTCAAAATATCCGCAATGGTTGCCAATGTGGTCATAGTAAAAAAGAAAAAAAGGAAAGTGGCAAATGTGCATAGACTTTACAGATTTAAATAAAGCATGCTCCAAAGATTCATTCCCATTACCTCATATCGATCAACTCATCGACGCAATGGCCGGGCACGAAATGCTGAGTTTCTTAGATGCCTACTCAGGCTACAATCAGATACTCATGGAAGAAGAGGATCATGAAAAAACCACTTTCATCACCCATCAAGGAACGTACTACTACAGAGTCATGCCTTTTGGATTGAAAAATGCATGGGCCGCATTCCAAAGGTTGCTAACAAAAATGCTCAAGGACCTACTTGGCAGAACGATGGAAGTCTATATAGATGACATGCTGGTCAAGTCCAAAAGAAAAGAAGATCACATCGACCACTTGAGAGAAACCTTCGACGTTCTCAGGAATACGGAATGAAACTAAATCCCAAAAAGTGTGTATTCGGCGTGGCCTCAAGAAAATTCTTGGGTTTCCTAGTGTCACAACAAGGCATCGAGATCAACCCGACCATATCAAAGCCATCGAAGGGATACTAGAGCACTTAACCACCAAAAAACAGGTTCAAAGGTTGACTGGCCACATCGCCACTCTTTTAAGGTTCATCTCGTGATCATTTGACAAGTGTCACAAATTCTTCGGCGTACTTGTCACACCTCCTTTTTACCCACCCGAAGGTAGTATAAGGGAGTTTTTTCACTTTAAATGACATTATTTGAAATGAGATTATTTATTCAATCCAGAATCGCCACTTGGGATAGTTTATTTGGTATCCCAAGTCACCGATTTATTTTAAATCCTAAATCGAGGAAAATTTCGATTTTCCTTTTGAAGTCTGCAAACCAGAAATTCTGAATAAGAAATTTGGTTAACCCATAGGAAGGTTTTAGGTATCCCCGGATTCCGTGGTTCTAGCACGGTCGCTTAAACTATTATAATTGGCCTATTATCTGATTTTAACATATGCTTTAACCTACGGTACACTTTAATTTATTAAACCGCTTTTTAATTTACTTATTTTTAGGAAGATTCAACGTCATCTTAAATACATCTTGAACCACATCACATGAAATACACCTGCGGTCCACGACACATTTTGTCTAATGTTATTGAGATTTGGATTTGGGTCACATGAAATGCACACCCGAGTTTAGGAAAGTAATTTTTTAAATAGCGTGCCTAAAGCAACTACGCACTTTTAAGTTTGCGAGGGCCATGAAAAATTTAACTAAATGGCACGCCTCGACTTCTAAAGGATTAAAATTAAATAAGTGAGGGCCATGCATTTTGAGATTTTATTTGGCACGTTACACCTCAAACTATTAAAGCGCCTAATTAATTAAAGAAGGCTTTATGAAATTGTAATTACTTTAGGCTAAGGTTCAAACTTGATTTACTAAGTAGAAAGGCATGGCACTAAATGAAATCGTTCTATTTTATTCCATGGCCTGGGCCTGGCATGAAGCCCAATAGCCAATTGCTGGTTACTTGACAAAAGCGAGAACACAATTGGGCTCAACATGAAGCCCAAATCGAAAACTTAGTAGCAAAAGGGGAAGTTGGCACAACTAGGCCAATGCTGGTGGACCAATTTAACGTTTCAACACCAACGTTTGGGATAATACTAAAAATTTCATGAAACTCCTTGGGTCCGAACAAAAACGGACAAAACTTAATCACATGTGAAAGCAATTGAATATCACATACGTCTAAACTAAAAATATGATCCCCAATGTGATAAAAAAACCTTTACACAAATTGCTCCTTATTTATCATAAAAAATTCAGAGATTAAAGCTCATGCTAAATTCTGATCTCAGACCAGAACATTTAAATAAGACCACATGACTCAAAAACTTCTTAAAGAAAACCAAATGTAAAGAACTAATCCAAATCTGAGCATCCTCAAAGCTGAAATCAAACTCAAATTCCATTTGAAAGTCCTTTTAAAATTCAAAGTGCTTATACATGAACAGAGGCAGAACTAAGTTACAAATTTTTGAAATCAGTAGACTGTGTTTTAGGCTATATATAAGCAAGTCTGAACACATGATTAATGGGAAAACAAACTTAAATCAGATTTATTAGACCAACAACTTGAATGGTTTGAACTAGCAAGTATATAACCTATAGCTATGAAAACATACTCAAAACCAGCCAGCCTCACAATCAAACTAAAGAGTCACAGTCTTCAGTTAATACATATTATATAAAATCTAAAAGACATTCCTAAATCAATTATATTCAAACAAAATCTCATATCTAAACCTTAAGACAAACATGTAGCATTGATGACATGAATGACTATACATAAGAAAGCTAGACTAAAAGACACATAAAACAAAATACAACAAACTTAAAAAGCTAATGAAGCAACGGAGAAGTAACAATTGTAAATTTCTTCAACTTGAATTACATGGCTTCACATAACAGCTTAATCAAGTTTCATTTCTATTCATGATTTGAAGAAAGTACCTGAAAATTAAAAAGGAATCAAAGGGAATGAAGGGTTAACAACAACAGCAGCAGAATCAGCAATGTAATAGTGCCAATCAGCAAACCAAAAACCCAAACTTCAGAAACCAGACCCCAAGCGATTCAAACCCAAACTTTTAAACCCAAATTCGAGCCATTTTTACCCAGATGCACGATTTTGGAGTTCTTCAAAAGTTATAAACCAAGCAAAGAGTTCATAGAATCAAACAACCAAAACCAATTTTGAGCAATTTTCTGTACTTTTAGGAATTTGGAAAAGGAATTCACTTGCTTCTGAAATTTTAGTGTTTTTAGCCTTTTTTTAGTATCTAAACCTCTTAAAAATGACTTGTGTGTGAAGAAACACTGCCTTTATCGGCAAGTCTTAGGGCAGCAGAAATGAGTTTTATTTTTGCCTTTTAATCCATTTACAATTTTCATTTTTGCTGTTATACACTTAGTCTAAAAACAATTTTTCAAAATCAGACCTAAACCCACCTTTCAGGAAGCTTCCCAGATCAGTTACAAACAATTTTCCTACTTAAAATCCCTAGACTACCCCTTAAACCCTCTGTTTTTACCCCTTTTTCTTTTTTTACTGATCTATTGGAGGTCTTATTAGTGGCACTGGACCTGGGTCGTTTTACAATTAAGCCCAACAATTCTTGGGCTTTCATACCCAATCTGGGTTTCAAAACTCAAGATAAAACAAACTGACAGAAAAACAAAAGCTAAATAAGATCTCTTTTAAGAAAACATTCAGCAAAAATAATTAAACTAATTAACAAACTATCAATCGACTAATTAGTCCATTATGTCCTAAAAATAATCCTAATTACTCTAAGACAAAAAAGAAGGAGAAGAAAAAAATATGAATAACATAAAAGATCCAGTAGATGAATGAAGAAAGAAGAGAGCTATACCGATGGAGATGAAAATTTAAATGGGTTAGAAAAGGGAAGTGATAGATCCACTTGAGACTCCGATGGGTGCCAAAACTCGGCCAAATGATTGGAATTGTCACACGAATGTTAACCGGATTTTCATCCATGATCCACGATTCATGCAACAATTCTTACCATGTGCCAAGATAGAAATAAAGCAAAAGCTTGAAGAAATGGGAGCGTTCAAAGCGATTTGCCCAAAAATCTGACCCCAGCCACGAGACAGGGTGTTCTTGATGTTCAAATGAACCTCCTTTATTGACAAACTGGGGAATTCGTGCAAATTTTGCTATGAATTGAGAGTTTAATTCGACAAGTTTGGAAAAAAAAGGAAAGTTTAAATATTTATTTCTTGGATCTACAATTCGGGAAGATTAGGTGGTATTTTGGAGAAATCGACGGTAGGACATGAACGAGGGGACGATGAGGACAGTCCAGTTAAAATTTGGAGGGATTGGGAGGTGCTCCGCCGATGTGAGGTGATTTTCGGGCGGCAGAGCTATGGCGGAGATGTGCGGCTATTTCAGAGAAGGGGGGATCTAAGTTTTGGTTTAAGGTCTCAATTGAATTAATGACAGTAAAGAGGGAAGTCTAGTCGTTTAGGGAGGGGTATTAAGTGGAACGACGTAGTTGTAGGGTGCAACTACGTCGTTTTGATGATGAGGGAAAAAAGGCGGGTCAACTAGGCGGTTTAATCCAGTTTTGATAGGTCAAACCGGCTCGGGCTGGGGTTGTAGAGAAGGAAATGTTTGAGCTGGGGGGGAATTAAATTAAAGAATGGCCCAATTCAAATCTTTTCCAATTCTACCATTATTTCTAATTTTCTTTTTCTTTTTCTTTTTTAATTAAAAATCATAATAATTAAAAAATCCTAATTATCTAAAAATATGAAATTAACCTAATTGGATAATTATAGAAATTGTAAGCATTACTTAATTCTAAATTAAAATAGGAAAATCAATTAAAAGACAAAAATGTAAAAATGAGCTATTTTTAGTGATTTTCAAATTTTATAAAATAAATAATTATTGAATAATTCTAAAAATATAAAACAAATCCTAAAAGCAAATGCATGATATTTTTGGTATTTTTCATGATTTAAATAAAAAATAAACATGCAGAAAAAATGGTAAAAATTAATAAAAATCTACAAAAATTCATAAAAATGGCAAATAATTAAGAAAAAATCTATTTCCTTGGATTTTGTAAGAGTATTTCATGTATGGCAAAAATCACGTGCCCATAGCTGCCCTTCTTTGCTCGGAGACACGAAGGGTTTTCGGACAAAGATAAAATGTGCAATTACGAGGGATTTTTGCCCGTTTGAAACTCCATGATAAACATTTTTTTGAAAGAGTCTGACTGAACCTTGCTTCAGAGGTTGCCTACATATCCTTGGCTATAAAGGAATCAGGTCAATGTAGTTCTGGAAGTTTTGGTAGTTGGGACTACCAGGAAGCTGTGATTTTACTGTTGTTGCTGCTACTGCTTGCTGAACTCCTTCTTACACCAAAATGGAAAATAAAAGAGCTAAACTAGCTAAAGCCTATCAGCTACGAGTTGCAAGATTCCAATCTATGAATCTCTTGAAGCTTGATCTTGAGTCTTAGATGGTTCTTGCTGTAGACTCTGACCTGAATCTTGATGCTCGTCAGCTGTAGGTGTTGATTCTTTCTTCAGCTTTGGATCCAGGCGGGACATGTGTAGCCTGTGACTTCAATCATATCTTGAGCAGTCTGCATCCTTCTCCACTTCAACATTTTTAGTTCACTTCTTTATTTTTATTCTTTTCTCTTATTTTCTTTATTTTGTATTGAGACTCATTCTTCTGGTCATCTCAAACCCTGTGCTTTAAGGTAAAACCTGCTCAGACACCAAAACAAACAAACAAACGAAAATTTTCTTCCCCAGTTTTCACTAGGAAAATTTCGTGAGTTATTTGTAACTAAGATCTAAACTTTCTTTTTTTTGGAATAGCGATAAAATAAGGATTGTGTATCTTTAAACGGAAAAAGCGACTAGGGAATGGAGGCCCTATGTTGGCAAAAGGCAACTAGGGAATGGAGGCCCTATGTTGGCAAAAGGCGACTAGGGAATGGAGGCCCTATATCTAAAATCTCAACTAGGGAATGGAGACCCTATGTTGGCAAAAAGCGATAAGGTAATGGAGGCCCTATGTCTAAAATCTCAATTAGGGAATGGAGACCCTATGTTGGCAAAAAAGGCGACTAGGGAATGGACGCCCTATGTTGGCAAAAAAGGCGACTAGGGAATGGAGGCCCTATGTCTAAAAATCTCAACAAGGGAATGGAGGCCCTATGTTGGCAAAAGGAGACTAGGGAATGGAGGCCCTATGTCTAAAAATCTAGAGGCCCTATGTTGGCAAAAAAGGCGACTAGGGAATGGAGGCCCTATGTCTAAAAATCTCAACTAGGGAATGGAGGCCCTATGTTGGCAAAAGGCGACTAGGGAATAGAGGCCCTATGTCTAAAAAATCTTAACTAGGGAATGGAGGCCCTATGTTGGCAAAAGGCGACTAGGGAATGGAGGACCTATGTCGAAAAATCTCAACTAGGGAATGGAGACCCTATGTTGGCAAAAATCGCGACTAGGGAATGGAGGCCTATGTCTAAAAAATATCAACTAGGGAATGGAGGCCCTGTGTTGGCAAAAGGCGACTACGAAATAGAGTCCATATGTCTAAAATATCAACTAGGGAACGGAGGCCCTATGTTGGCAAAAAAGGCGACTAGGGAATGGAAGCCCTATGTCTAAAAATCTCAACTAGGGAATGGAGACCCTATGGTGGCAAAAAAAGGTGACTAGGGAAAGGAGGCCCTATGTTGGCAAAAAGGCGACTAGGGAATGGAGGCCCTATATCTAAAAATCTCAACTAGGTATTGGAGCCCTATGTTGGCAGAAAAGGCGACTAGGGAATGGAGGCCCTATGTGTAAAATCTCAACGAGGGAATGAAGGCCCTATGTTGGCAAAAAGGCGACTAGGAAATGGAGGCCCTATGTCTAAAATCACAACTAGGGAATGGAGGCCCTATGTTGGCAAAAAAAGCGACTAGGGAATGGAGGCCCTATGTCTAAAATCTCAACTAGGGAATGGAGGCCCTATGTTGAAACAAAAAAAAAAGGCGACTAGTTCTAATCTTACTCTTTCTTGGTGGAAGAGTTCTAGTTGATCTCAACTTCTAACTCCCTTTTATCTTGTATATTGTTCTCTTTGATTAAGGAGTCCTTCTCCTTATCACTTATACAACGTTTTCGATCAGGAGATATGAATTATACCAAGTTAAGATTATCTCCTTCACGTTTATCGCACATGCTCAAATCTACCCGTGTCTATGCACACAGAGGATGGACCTGGTTCATGCCTGAGCTTCCTTTGTCAAACTTCAAAACAATCCTTCACTTGGGCCAACAAACTTCCCCTTTTAGATGATGACAAACTCTGTGCTTTTTCAATCTCAGGCCCTATTTTAACTCAGCTCAACATCAACACAATGTTAGAAATATTTTTCCTTTTTATCACTTATCATCAAGGACCAGGTATATTAGGTTATAAACATCACTATTCAAAGTGTAAAGCACAACCTTTTCTCCCCTTTTGGCATCATCAAAAAGTTGCATAAATATGTAAAATAACTAGATTTTAAAACTTACTCATGGCCACTGGGCTACTTCAAATGCAATCATGGATTAATCATCATAGATCAAGCTAAGAATTTTAACCATCAAACAAATATAAATAAATAGTTAGAGCAAAAGACAGTGAATTTCATTGATGATTGATAAGATTCTACCACAAAGCATAAGAAGAAATAAAAACACTGGAAACATGAGCAAAAGGAACACAAAATCTTGAATTGGGTCACTGGTTGATCTACACTAGGCTAGGAGGCTTAAGGCTGGGAAGGATCAGGTTCTTGGTTTTTGGTTTGGAGGAGTTTCAGCGTATCCTGAAGAATGCTATCATTCTTCTCCTTTTCTCTTGCCAGCTTAGTTCTGAGAGCATCTCTCTCAATCTCCACCTCTACCAACCTCTTCTTCATCCTCTCAATCTCAGCATCCTTAGCCCCACTTTCTTGCACTAAGGCTCTCACCTTGCTATTCACTGGTGCCTTCTTGGATGAACCAGGTTCTTTAGGAGTGCCATGGACTTCATAGTCACAAGTAAGCAGATTATTTGCCCCAAAATGATCCTTACTTATACTAACCTCCCACTTCTTCATGTATACCTTGAAATGCGCAAGCACAGTTGTGAGAATGAAGCCATGGGGAATGGCATGAGTCTTGGTGCCATTGATAACCCTATCGAGAAGCTAGATTATAAATCTAGGCCAATTAATTTGCTTCCCACTATCCAAACACTCCATCAGGACCAAGTCCATGAAGTTTGCAATGTGCCTCCTCTCCTGCCTTGGCAGAACATATTTGTTGACAAATTCGAACATCATTTTTTGGAGTGGCTTCATCTCACTCTTGTACACAGCCTTGGGCTCAATTTCCTCCTCATTGTCACTGAATTTCCTGGTAATGGCAAGGGAAGTAGGAAGTTTTTCTAGGCTTGACCACTTGAGCTTTGTATAGTCATTGTACCCCCAGTAGGTACACCCATAATTTCTCCCAACTCATTCACATTGAAAGAGACTTGCACTCCTTTCACCATACTAGAAACCCTTCCATTTTTCACCTCAGCATTTGCCATAAATTCAACAGTTTCATTCCTGGCCAACCTGCCATCCATCTGAAGGACCATGTCCTTCCAGCCTTGCAACTCCAACTTCTCCAATAGCAACACCATTCCTTTCTCCTCCAAGTCTCTGAGGAGCCTGCCCTTCAAAATTGACCTCTTGCCAAACTTGGCCATCTTGTCTTTCTTAGTGTTAGAATCATCTTCTTCCTCTCCACTCTGTTGTTCTTCTTCAACCAATTTCACTTGTTTTGACTTCACAGCAGACCTGGTTCTTTTTGCCAAGGTGGATGGTTCAGCATACTTTGACTCAGAAACAGACTTCTTAGTGTAAGTCTTGGCTTTCTTGGGTTTGGGAGAACCTCCACTTTTTCAGTCTCATCTTGATCTCGAAGGGCCAGGTCCATCTCATCAATATCAATAGGCTCAACAAGCTCACTCATCTTCTTCTTTCCCTTAGCAACTGCTTTTCTTTTACTTTCCTCCAAGGCTTTCTCCAATTTTTCTTCATCCTGCCTTTTCTAGCTTCTTGTGGCTCTACCTCTTGTGGGAGGAATTTCAATAGTAACATAAGGGGTAGAAGGGCAGCCTCCCTTTTTCTTATTTGACCTAGCAGTGCCAGCGGTTTTAGCTTTTGAACTTCCCTTCTTCTTTGGGTTATAACTATCAGTCACCTTTTGCAGTAGGTCTGCGAGGGTTTCCTATTTAGATGGAACAGGTTCATCTACATTTTTCCCAAGTTGAACCAACCCTTCAGCAGCTTCGCCCAACCCACTTCCCCCTGTTTTTCTCACACTTTCTTCTATTTCAGCAAATTCCTCTCCCCAAACAACGGTTGCACCAGTTTCTTTTGTTAGACCAATAGGAGTGGGTGAAGAATTAACCACTCTTTTACCCTTTTCCTTCATAGCACTCCTAGCACCCTTGCTCTCTTTTTCTTTTCCCTTTTCATTTTTACCACCAACTTCTCCAGATTCTATATTCTCAACACCTGCTATAGACCCTACCACTACAAATCTATTCTCTAAATTTGCAACAACTTCAAAAATTATCGCAGGAGTAACTTTAGAACCAGAAGATACCTGTTCAATTTCTGAACAATCACTTTCTTCCTCGTCAGTAGCAAACTTAAATGAATCTTCAGATCCCTCCCTGTTTTCAATTGTTCGTTTATTTTCTCGATCTGCTCTCTTCCAGCGACAATCTTACGAGCCATCTTTTTTACTCTACCTTTCTTAGAGATTGTTGTGGTTGAAGGAGTGGTAGTGGATGTGGAAGTGGTTTCTTGTGGTGGTGATGGAGGGTTTTCAGGAGTGTTGGCCATCTTTGTGCTCGGTTCTGGAAGAAAAGAGAAATAGATTGTATTTGGAAGATTAGAGAAGATAGAGAGTGTTTGACAGCTTGAAAAAGTAATGGAGTGAAGAAAACAATAATGTTGATCAATATAAAGAGAGGTAATTAGTGGGTAACGGCAGGCTTATCAGAACTTTAGAAGTCCAATCAAACTGAATTTCAATTTTGAAAAGACGTTGGAGTTTATCCCTAATATCTAGGTAGTTTAATTCGGTTAGGAGTCTTTTAACAGAACTGGTTCACTTGTAACGGATAAGTTCAAAAGAACTTTGGAATTAGGTAGGACTCTACTTATGATTTAAATATAATTATTTCAAATTATGCAGAGTGTAGAAAACATACCTATTTATCTTGATCTGTTCTTAAGGTGTTAGACTCTTCAAGGATAACCTGCTCTAATATCAATTGATGTTTTAACTTTAACACCATACAAGAGGGGGCGTCATTTGTGTGGTGTCCAATTTTTCTCTTAAACTGATTTTGGAAGGACCTAGTTCTTCTAAGTGTTCCTTAACCTACAATTGCTGAAATAGTAAATGCGAGAAGTAAAGAACACAAGTATTTTACGCGGAAACACCTGGCTCAAAAGGTGAAAAAATCACGACCTACTTCCCAGTAGGATTTTCCCAAATTCTCCACTAAATCACTGAGCTAAAAATTGCATTTACAAAACACTTTTGTAAACCTAAGATTAGCTCTAATCCCGTTGTTGCAAACAGCCTCTAACTGTTGCTACAACTTCAAGTTAACTCTAATTTGAATACTCTGAGTACCTATTACAATTGTCTCTAGATAAAGACAAAAGGTACAATATGAAAATACCAACTACAATTGAACTAGAATAAAATATAGATACTTGGAACTGGTTCTTCTATCTGGTTCACGTAGCTTTAGGTTTGCACACTTGAATCACACACGAACTGCTTGCAAAAAGCCTTGCTATTTGGCTCTCAATTCATGTTTAACTTCTGCGTTTGTGTATTACCTGTAAAGTGAGAACATCCTGCAATTTATAGAGTTAACAGATGAAGAAATAACTAGAGTTCTAATGCGACTCTTCCTTGGTGGAAGAGTTCTAGTTGATCTCAACTTCTAACTCCTCCCTTATCTTGGATAGTGTCCTCTTTGATTAAGGAGTCCTTCTTCTTATCAATTATGCAACCTTTTCGATCATGAGATATCAATTAGACCAAGTTAAGATTATCTCCTTCACGTGCATCCCACATGCTTGAATCTGCCCATGTCTATAGAAACAAGGGATGGACATGATTCATGTCTGAGCTTCCATTGTAAATCTTCAAAACAAACCTTCACTTAGGCCAACAGGAGGTATCCCCACCTCAAAATATTAGACCTAGCCTTGGTCGTTGCTTCGAAGTCTTAGACCCTACTTCTAATACCACCCCATCCTAGTAGTCACGACTTTTCCCTTGAGAAGTTATCGAGCAGTTTAGCCAAATAGGCCACAGAATTAAGCGAGCATGATATCACATCTCAAACGCGAATGAAGATAAAGTCACAAGTCCTTGTTGATTTCATCGCCATCTTCTGCGCACGAATAATGTCCGAAGTCGAAAGAGAAGCAGCCCACGCTTCTCCCCAAACACAAGATCTATGGATCTTGTACACCGACGACGCTTCTAGTGCGTCATGGTCCGGACTGGGACTCATGCTCGAAGTCCTAAAAGGCGAAGTGATTGCCAGTCCATAAGGTGCTCGGACATGACTAATAACAAGGCCGAGTATGAGGTCATGATTGCAGTATTAAGGTTAGCACTCAAGTACGGGGCGAGACGGGTCAAATTAGGCTGCGACTCTCAACTCATCGTCAACCAAGTACAAGGACTTTCCAGATCAAAGAGCAAAGGTTACAAAAATACCAGGCCAAGATCTGCAAGCTACTGCCCAAGTTTGATGAATGTCAGCTCAACTAGATTCCTTGAGCACAAAACATCGAAGCAGACGGCCTCGCCAAATTAGCAGCAGCCACCAAAAACATAACTAGAGAAATAAACGTGGTCACTCTCCTCTACGCATCGATAGATCAAATTACACTAAAGACCATAAAACTAACGTGGGACAGGCGCAACCGTATTATCAATATTTGTAAGATGGAGTACTCCCAGATGATAAAAAAAGAAGCCAAAAAACTTCGGATGCAAGCAGCCAGGTACAACATCATTCACAACATCCTATACAAGAGGACGTACGGCAGGCCCTAGAGAAATGCTTAGGCCCGAATCAAATGCGGCGTGTCCTTGAAGAAATCCACCAAGGACATTGCGGAGCTCATTCCGGCAATTCAGCTCTGTTCAGATGTCTCATACGAGCAAGTTACTACTAGTCCACCATGAAAAAAGAGGTTGCAGATTTTGTGAAAAAATACGAGCAATGCCAAAAATATGCCTCAATGATCCACCAAGCGGGCGAGCACTTCAGTCACCTCCCCTTGGTCGTTCACCTAGTGGGGAATAGACATCGTCGGCCCCCTCCCCACGGGGCGAGGTAATGTATGATTTCTTTTGGTTTTAACTGACTATTTTTCTAAATGGGTAGAAGTAGGAGCATTCACCCAAATACACGAACAGGAAGTGATCGCCTTTATATGGAAAAACATCGTATGCCGCTTCGGTCTCCCCAAAGAGATCAATTGCAACGGACCCCAATTTACAAGAAAAAGGTCACCGAATATTTTGAGAAATGCCATATCAAAAGAATACTCTCAACACCGTATCACCCCGCGGAAAATGGACAAGAAAAATCCTCCAATAAATCAATACTGAACATCATAAAGAAAAATCTTGAGGACGCTAAGGGACTATGGCCGGATTTACTACCAGAAGTCTTTGGGCCTACGGAACAACGCCAAAAACAAGCACAGGAAAGATGCCCTTCTCATTAGTCTACAGGACTGATGCGGTAATACTAGTCAAAGTCGGAGAGCCCAGTTTAAGATACTCCTACGAGAGCGGGCCGAGGAACAATGAAAGCAGAAGGCAAGAGCTCGACGAAGCCAAAGAATGGAGAGATATGGCCTACATAAGGATGATCGCCCAAAACCAACAGGCATAACACTGTTACAATAAAAAGGCAAAGGTCAGACCACTAAAAGTCAGGGACTACGTGCTCAAAGCTAAAACACAAGAAAGCAAAGGCCCGCGAGAAGGCAAACTGGGAACAAATTGGGACGGCACATATAAAATCATGGCAACAGCAAACAAAAGGTCATTCCAACTAGAAATAATGGAAGGAAAACTACTACCAAACAACTGGAATGTCACCCACCTCAAGTACTTCAACTTTTAAGAAAATGTTTTCTTCAAGTCGTACTCTTTTTTCCCTCACTTTAGTTTGTCCCAATTGGGGTTTCTCAAGGAGGTTTTTAATAAGGATACAAGAGGAACACTTCAATTTAAAGTGCGAACGGACGGAGGCACGGGACGGATAGTTCATTTCCCAACCTCTCAATACTTCTCCAGGTCGACCAATGAAGTGACTAAGTAGATGTACGGGAATGACAGCCGACACTAGATAGACTGAGATTGGAATTTCGGCCCAGAAAATATGTAAATTCCTCCAAGATATGAACAAAGCACAAATACATTAAGTTCGCCCATATTTTCGCCAAACGCACAGCCAAAGCAACGTTGCCTCAATACCTATTCGGACCTCAGCCATAATTAACTATAGGTTACATTTGACCTCGTTCGAATTAACACATACTCGGCCCCGGCCGTAATTAAGTAAAAGTTACATTCGACCTCATTCGGATTAACGAAGTACGGGTTACATTCAACCTTGTTCAAATTAATACCTATTCGGCCCCCCCAATCATAATTAAGTAAAAGTTACATTCGACCTCATTCGAATTAACACCTACTCGGCCCCCCGGCCTTAATTAAGTAAAAGTTACATTCATCCTCGTTTTAATTAACTAAGTACGGGTTACATTCGACCTTGTTTGAATTAACACCTACTCGACCCCGGCTAATATATTAAGTAAAAGTTACATTTGACCACGTTCGAATTAACTAAGTAAAAGTTACATTCGACCTCGTTCGAATTAACTAAGTAAAAGTTACATTTGAGCTCGATCGAATTAACTAAGTATAGGTTACATTCGAACTCGTTCGAATTAACGCCTATTCGGCCCTCGGCCATAATTAAGTATAGGTTACATTCGACCTCGTTCAAATTAATGCCTATTCATCCCTCGACCATAATTAACAATAGGTTACATTCGATCTCGTTCGAATTAACACCTACTGGCCCTCGGCCATGATCAAAATTGAGTTCTTTTTTTACCTCATTCAAAACACATGAACCAAGTTTTTACGACTAAAGCGACCAAACGGCAAAACAAAAGAAAGAGGCATACAAATCCAAACAGAAGGAAAACAATCAAGTACGAGCAACGAAGATGGCATTTCATACTTAAAATATTTTCTTTACAAAGGCTAGAACAGATGCTCACAAAAATATGTACAAGTCTACAAATAAAAAGAAAGAAAAACAACTACTCGCCGCCTAACATCGACCTAATCACCGAGGCCATCATCACCCGTCTCTGCGCCATCGCCATCAGGATATCCTCATACCAAGCATCCTGTTCAATCCTATCCATACCCACATCCTCCTCGTCATCACCGACCTCTAGTGTAGCAGGGTCATATCCACAAGCAACCCGAGTTGTACGTGCCTTAGCACGAGCATCCTCGAAGTCGCCCTTAAAAACTTTCTCTGCCGCCATAAAATCTCTAAATATATCAAGTTGGGCCTCAGTGTGGATCCACTTCTCATACAAATCCTGCGGAATATCAGGAAAAGAAAAAGTGCAAGAAAAGGACGGTTGAGCCAATAACTATGCCTTCTCGACCTCAAGGACAGTAACCCGGACATTAAGTTCTCCAACTCCCCTATCCACTCATTGAGCCTTTCCTCTCTGAGCCTGGTCATCTCTAAATCACTCTCCGCTCAGAACGAATAATACTGATTATGGCTTCCAAAGCCTCCACTTTCCTCGAAGCCCCCAACCGAGCCGATTCCGTCTGCTCTAATTCCGTTGTCTTCTTGGCGACCTTGCCACTTAAAGCATCCGCCTTGATTAGACATTCTTTGATATAATGACCCGGCTGGTCGTTTTGAGTACCATCGCTCCGTTCAGTAGTCGGAGGCTATGAACAGCTTCATTTTGGGTATTATGACTTGTTCGCATGGTCGAAATTTAAATTCAGGAAGATCGAAGTTAAATTTAGATGAAAATTCTCATTTGAGTAGCTTAAAGTTGAAAGAATGAAAAGGATTGGATTTTTGAGTAAACTACCTCGGAATCAAGATCTGAAGGTTCCAGCAGGTTCGTATGATAATTTCGGACTTGGACGTATGCCCGGTTCGGGTTTTGGATAACCCGGGAGTGTTTTGGCACCTATTGTGGAAGTTAGCATTTTAGAAGAAAATTCATAAGTTTGGCTTGAAGAGAATTTCAGTGTTATCGATATCCTCTTGGGATTCCGAGAATGTGAATAGCTCCGTATGGTGATTCTGGAGTTGGGAGCGCGATCGGAAGTGAATTTGGAGGCCCGTAGGCCATTTTGAAGCCATTTGGCTAAAGATAGAAAGTTGAAGGTTTTTGGAGAGTTTGACCGGGGGGTTGACTTTTTGATATCGGGGTCGGAATCCGATTCGGGAAGTTAGAGTAGGTCCGTAATGTCAAATATGATTTGTGTGTAAAATTTGAGGTCAATCGGACGTGATTTGATAGGTTTAAGCATCGAAAATGGAAGTTGGAAGGTTCAAAGTTCATAAAGCTTGAATTGGGTTAGTGTTGTTTGTTATGATTTGAAGCCTCGAGCAAGTCCGTAATGTGTGTTGGGACTGGTTGGTATGATGGGTTGGGGTCCCGGGGGCCTCGGGTGGATTTCGGGTGGTAAACGGATCGAAAGTTGGATTTTTGGAAAAACTGGGCAGCTGGTATCTGGTATTTCCGCTTCTGCGGAAATGGGACTGCAGAAGCGGCCCCGCAGAGGCGAAATATGGGCCGCAGAAGCGGTTTTGGCAAAAAGTGAAGGGGACCGCAGATGCGGTCGGGTAGCCGCATAAGCGGAACCGCACCTGCGGTTGGCAAGTCGCAGAAGCGGAAGTCCTGGGCATGGACGGGAGCCGCAAAAGCGGCCAAGAATCCGCAAAAGCGAAATCGCATAGGCGGTTATATTTCCGCATATGCAGAAACCACTGAAGGCAGTGGCCTTCATTTATTCGGGCTCAATGTCATTTTTGCTCATTTCTCACTTCATGGTGCGATTTTTGGAGAGCTTCAAGGAGGGTTTTCACCATCAATGATAAGGTAAGCTACTCCTACTTATTCCCAAGTTAAATGCAAGATTATACCATAGAAGTAGACATGTGAATTAGAGTAAATATTGGGGTTTTGGTTGGAAACCTAGAAAATTATAATCATGAATTTTAGCCACGATTTTGAGTATGGAATTAGGAGAAAATTATATATTTGAGTTCCTAAGGTCATGGGTAACCTTTATCTTAGAGAAATTTTTGATTTTCGGGCACGTGGGCCCGAGGGCATTTTGGTCATTTCACTAATCGGAGTTGGGAACTTGTATAATCTGAATTGTTAACAAGTATTTGAGTATATTCTCATTAGTTTATCGTTAATTGGCTAGTTTTGGCTCATTGTGCGTTGGTTCAAGCTTTCGGAAGGATGTAGAATGCCGAATTGCGAGTCTTCGGAGCGAGGTGAGTCTCCTTTCTAATTCTGTGAGGGGGAAACCCCATAGGTGAGTAAAATGGTTATGTGCTCCTATTTGTGGGGTCTACACACGCACGAGGTGACGAGAGTCCATGCGTAGCTACTATTATACTATTGTCCGGGTAGTTAGGGCTCAAAAACATGTATACGTGGATTAATTGTGAACGCATTGGTAGCTTGAATTGCTTAACTCACATCGAATTAGTAAGTAAATTTCTAAAAGAATTAAACTTCATTTCTTAAATTTTCAAAGGGGAATTGGTTTTATTTGAATAAATATTTCCCGATAAGTTCTTATGTGACTGATTGAGCATGTGCTATATGTGTGCCTGCATCGCATGGATGATTCGCGAGCAGGATATGTGTTTAATTATGGAACGATCAGAACGCCTCGGTGATAATAGATGCATCTATGGTTCGTGCCGCTCGACCCTCGACAGTGCACAATTTACATTCTGTTGTAGCGGGCCGCGACCTCGGCATGGTTTGCGCATGTTTATCTGTTACTTGGAAATTTGTAAATGTGGAATTGGCCCTAGGTGGCTTGAGCCCTAGGTGGCTTGACATAAACTGATAAGATAATAAAGAATAGACTTTGGAAGCCCTTGATTTATTGTTGAAGGTGTTTACCTGTTTATTTGGCTTCACAGTTAGGACTTCTATATAAGTCCACGATTTTTCACACACTTATAGAACATTGATAATGGACCTCTAGTGAGTGTCGAAGTCGGCTATCTCGTCTCTACCCCTTCGGGATTAGGCGGGATACTCACTGAGTACACGTTGATTACGTACTCATACTACACTTTTGTGCATCTTTGTTGAACAGGTACATGATACTATAGCGGCCTACTGAGCGCAGCAGCACGGACGATTCAGGGACTAGATGAGTTACAGTATTCAAGGCGGCCCGCAACTTTTAAAGTCCTTTCCTAGTATTTGTATTTCCCTTTTCTGTCCATTGTATTCTGGACAGGTGTTGTGTTGTATTTATATCATTGCCATTAGTTGCTCATGCATTTGTGACACCAGGTTTCTGGGATGGTTTCAGTAAAACTTTGTACTAACTGTTATTATTTAAATTTGAATCCTTGAAGTGATCTTATATTATAAAAATTGGAAGGAAAAACCTAAGATTTTCAAAAGCGTTAAAAGAGGGATTATTTGGTAATTTAAATGGCTAGCCTGATAGCGGTGTCCGGCGACATCACGACCCGTAGTAGATTTGGGTCGTGACATTTGAGCTCGGCCCACAACGAGATCACTTGAACTTAGAGATCAGCACATTGGGCCTCGACCCCTTTGCTCACCTCGAACTCTTCTTCTTTTTCTCTCAACGCCCCCTCAAGGATGTTGCATTTTTCCAATGACTTTTACCAACTCGCCATCCTTCTATTTCAGCACGCCTCGGAGGGCCTGCAAGTTGCCTCCCTTACCAAACCGCCTGCAGATCTCGCGGTGCTTATTGCGGTACTCACGATACTTCCACTCCATCTTCCGAAAATTAGCCTTACACCTCTCCTCTCGGCGAGCACTCTCAATTTCCGAAATCACAGCCTGAAAAAGGAAACCAAAGGAAAATGACAAGTAAGAAGAAAGTACAAAGCACATAATTTGAAAGGAAAGTCAAAAAGCTTACCCTAAGGGCAAGGCCGCCTATACTCCTCGATAGGGTAGCATCATCAAGCTCCTCGAGAGTTCTACCCTCCATGTTAGAGCAAAGAGGACCTAAGGAAGGGTCTACGTTCTTCATGTTCACCAATAGGTCCCGATCCATAGGGATTGCAATAGTTCGCGTGGACCCTTCCAACCTCACTTCCACTCGGGTAAACCCCTCCCTCATCATATTAACCTCGTCGGCATCTAGATCGGAGCCCGTTTCATAGCCGTCCTCTGTGTCACACCTCTTTTTCACGGCTTACACCCCGCGAAGGGTATAATAAAAAGAGTTTTTCCAATTAAAGGACGGTCGGAACGGGATTAGTT
>MU731524.1:59657-80620 GCA_026770625.1 Nicotiana glauca
AAACACATTTACCTGGTTCTGTGTTTGATTTTAGTAATTTTGTTTCTTAAATTACGATTAATAACATTCTTGAAAGTTGGCCAGCTTATAAATAACGTTAATCATTTATTACTATGGAGTAGTTCATTATCAAAACAAAACGTAATAATTTATTGAAATCATAATCAAAATTTCAATAATATAATACCTTATTATAACTACAGTTGCCCGTTTATCTACACGGGATGTTATAGATTTTTCTTCTTTCGCATTTGCTAATATTGTAGATCATGAAGTTTAGTTGTCAAATCTTAAAAGTTTTACCTTATAGATTTTAATCAATAAGTGAAATTTTATATATATCATAAAAAATTTAGTCCTAAACTGTTTTATAAATAGCATAACTTTTGGTGCAACATGTCCGATGAAAAATAGATAAGCGGGTCTTAAAATATGTTACTAATCAATAGATACGACAAAAGGTTAAATACAAAAATCAAAAACACTTAGGCGGGTCTATGAAGGGGGGAGGGGTTGAGTCATTGTGGGTTTAGGCTGAACCCGCCCTGCCCCATTGTCATTCATAGTTGACTTGTTGACTGCTATTACTTGATTGGAGCAACTCTAGTTTCTTGAAGAAGAATTAATCCAAACAACCACCCATTAAATTTCTTAAATTAAAAATAGCCATAAAAGGTATAATATATATAAAATTTATATATAGTGTGTGTATAATTATGTATAATCATTATATATAATCAATATATACTGACTAAACAAAGTAAACAATGAATCATGCAGGCTAGTTTTGTGTAACAATCCTGGAAACAATAGATAGTTTAATTTGGTCCATATATAGTTGTCTTTAGCAATGAAACATGCAAATATAGCCAATACTAGGGAAAATGTGTATTTCTTTGTTCTTATTTATTATTACTGCTATGTTCTTAAGTGTCTTTCTAAAACAAAGCGTAACGTCCTTCACCCAAATGTATTTAAAAATAGTTTAACTTTAAAATTCTTATTTTGTTATGAACTATTATATTTTGTAGTGGATGTTTATAACTCCTAAAGAAGTTACTCCCATTACTCTTCTCCATTATGTAGATAACTCCAACTACTTCTCACCATTATAGTTGTAATTCCCACACCTCCATAACCTCCCAATGATCTTCCTCCATGATCTCAAATGTTTAATGTCATGTTTATGGTATTCTTTTGTATGCCTCTAGGTAATCCTATAAATAGAGAGTTTTGGCACCACATTGTACATACTTGAATACATGGAAGAAATAAAAATCTCTTCTCTCTTACTCCCCAAATTCTTGTCTATTTTCTTGTTTCATATTATTACTTTGAGTTATATTTCGTAACAAGTTATCAGCACAAATTGTTATTTCCTCTCAGACTTCCTAAAAGTGATAAACGCTCTCCACGAGAGCTACAACTTCTTTTGCCAAGGAAAACTTTGGATTATATCTCGTCAGAGATCTTTTGATAATTAATTATTGTCATTAATTTAGTTTTATATGGATAAAGATGAGAAAAGTAAACTTTTATACTGCACTAGCATAATTACTACTATTGCATCTCAAGCCAGTCCAGATTTGATGATGACATTTTCTAGACTTAATTTTGATCATCTTATTATGTGTTGGTTAGTGTTTATCTCTACTTGCTTCAAATTCATGAGATTTTGGACTAAAATTACATCCCAAAAATATTATATTTTAAATCATGCAATAATGTCACTTTTGCATAAACATGTAATAAATTATAAATCAAATTAGATCATTTTTAAGAGCAATTTCTCCTCCAGAACATAAGAGCATTACTTGTACTACCATTATATGATTTTTAAATTATTCTTGTACTTTCAACTAACATATTAAGTGCAGGTATAAAATATTGCAACATTATAGACTTACAATTTACACATGTATTTTCTAAAGTGAATGTAATATATCTCGAATTTGCTCCTGAAATAGCAATATTTTAAAAGAGGTTTTAAGACGGTGGGTTCAAGTCCCAGCGCACCATAAGGGTAAGACATCAGGTTCAAGTCCTGATGCACTATGATGATAAGAGTTGGATTTGAGTCACAACTTATTATGGCCTAGAATATTTTTATATAGGTAAGGCATTGGGTTTGAGTCCCAATACACCATTTTGATGATATAATGATGACTAATGAAAAATAATATATTTTTCATGAAAAAACATGAAGCTTGTCCCACTTGATTTGTTCCATTTTTGAAGTGAATGTGATAGGGTGCATAATAAATCTTAATGAAGACAAGTGGTTGACTAATGAACGTGGGCGTTCCAAAAACCAAAATAACAATAGTCATCATTATGGTAATTATAAAAAGGAGAACAATAAGGGTTCTCAAAATAATCCTTCAAAGGTGAAAGAATTGTGTATCAATATGGTCTGTAAATATGAGGCACGCTCAGACGATTATAGTCCATTTTTTTTTTGAAAGAATGCAACTTGTGATAAGCATTGTAAATGCAGAATTGCAGACTCATTCCTGAAGTGAGTGTGAAAATATATATGTGATACAAATTATGCACAAGAATGTACTTATGCATGGTTGAATAAATACTACAACTCACCTCTACGGGAGGTTTGAGAGAAAGAAAGATCATGAATATTACTATGTGGTTACACGAATATGTCATTGGTCGTGTACATGTAGTACGCCAAAAATATTTCTCTATGCCTTATAAAAAGTTATTAAAGACAAAATTAAAGCAAGAAAAGATTTTGCTTATGATAATTTTGACCATGACAATTATTATGATAAGATAATTTTCTCCGTGGAGGAAAAATTCACCACTTGGATGGTGGTATAAAAGATCTTGTAGTGCAAAATTATTGAGAGCTCCAGAAGAGCGAATTTGTTTCTACCCGAATAAATAAAATTATTCATGGCATTGGTGGTAGTAAGTCTCAAAAGAAACTTTTTGAGTTTCAAATGTATTAACCAAAGTGGTTGTCATATTGAGACTATAAGTGAAAGAAAGATCGATTATCTTCATATTACTATAACATACTGGGTAAATATGAAGGTTAACCGATTTTTCTTCTATTTGTACTACAGATGTATAAGCATGATGATGAAATCACATACCATAGTAAATTAAATATTTATTGAAATAAATATCAGTTGGCATAACCAGTTGGCCATCCCGGTTCAATTATGATGCGAAAAATGATTGAGAATTCACATTGGCATAAATTGAAGAATAAGGAGATTCTTCGAGAATTCTCATGTACGACTTGTTCTCATGATAAATTGATTACTATACCTGTTGGGATTGGGATTGTATTATCTAATATTTGGAATGTATAAAAGGTGTGTGTATATATATATATATATATATATATATATATATATATATATATATATATATGGTCAGTCACCTGCCATGTGGACCGTTTACTATTATATGATTTTAATAGATGCATATATTGCATGGTCACATGTGCATTGGTTATCAACTTGCACTTTAGCTTTTGCAAGGTTGCCTGCTCAAATTATTGGAGCATAATTCCAGAATGTAAATTGTGATGATAATGTTGGTTTAATTTAAGTTGGTTTAGTAGAAATTGTTTGCCTCCAATAATAGCTAAACCATTGGTTATGAGAACAAAACTCCAAATAGAAATTTTGTATGAAGTGTATTATTTAATATATAACAGCAGTTGTACGCATCTAGCCAACAAGTTATGATACACTCTCCCCATCACAATTGGTTCAGGGTCAGGAACCAAATATTTTCATCTAGAAATATGGATGTACTATATGATTTAATTGTGCCACCAGAATGCACAAAGATTGGTCCCCCAAAGAAGGTTGGGGATATGTGTTATTGATCCCAACATTAGGGGGAGAAAATGAGCAGCTGAAAAAAGTAATACATGTAATGAATTATTATGAGTACACTTAGATCCTCGTACAAGAAAATATGAACTTGAAGTTCAAGTGATAATTCATTTGTAAAATATTGCCATGCGCATTTGCTGACCCAAACTAAATATTATATTTCAGCTACTAATACTCCAAATAGAATAAAGGTCATGATGGACATAGTCTACGGAACGCATGAAGTGTAATAGACTAATCGGTTCCAAAGATAAAACTCCTTGAACAAGAAGAGGAGAAAATGTTCAAGATGGTCATAATAAGGAGGCAAGTGCTATATAAGAGCACAATGACATAACTCTTCATAAGACCTCATGGGAGAGGCTCAGGTACCTGAAAATAATGAGAAATCGATAAGTTACATTTTTATTGAGTGATGATGGAACCGATGTAAAATGATCGTCGACGATATTGTTGATATAATGTAGCATTCAATATTATTAATATTGACGAGGATCTTGAGCTCAAATGTATCATGAAATTTGAACAGATAAATGATTGGCCAAATGAAAAATACGCAATGAAAATTGTCTTCACCTAAAAAATGTGAAGTTGGATGGATAGTCTCAACACCTGAAAGTGAAATAAAAAATTAAGTCGGTAGACATAAAGACGACTTGTAGAACAAGATTTTTCGTAAATATTTTGGCATTTTATATGGATCTAAGTTCTCCTATGGCGGATGAAATCCTTTTCAGGTTTTAATCTGGCAGTACATAAAAAACTTGATATGTGTATAATGAAAATCCTTGAAGGATTTAAATTGTTCTGAAATATAAAGTTTCAGTAGATCCTTATGTGGATTAGAGTAACATGGTGTGCATGATTTATTTTTGTGTCTGTTGCAACTGGTGCACTAATGTATCTTGCTAGAACCATAAGTATAATAATATTTTAGCGAGATATACTTTTACTCCTATGTATATTGAAATATGATTAGTGTTATATTGCAAAAGGAATCTTTGATATAGATTTGTTTATTCTAAGAATTATTGTCAAGGTTTTGTTGGTTATGAAAATGCAGGCATTTTTGAAAATTCGTTCTTGAAACAATCTATTTATATATGAGGGTAATGCAATATTATGATATTCAACAAGGTTCCAATTACATTGAAGATGATACTGCATGCATAGCTCAATCGAAAGAAGGACTATCGAAGGAGACAAAATAAAAACACATTCAACCAAAGTTCTTCAACAAATTTGTTGTCACGATCCAATTTCCAAACCCGGTCGTGATGGCGTCTCTCGTGAAGACAAGGCCGGCCAACTAACCAAGTCGTCTCTTTAACAATTATTAAATATAAATGAATAGATAAATATAGCTTAACGATAATAATAACCAGTATTTACAACCCAACACAACATGACCGGGGTGTCGCAAGTCACGAGCATCTAAAGAAAACCTGAACACAACTATAGGGCCAATAATATGCAAGAAATAAATTCTGAAATTCTAAAGACAACGTCAGGTGCCGCGAACACTGGCGGTCACCTTGCTAAGCTTCAATAGTAATACATTCAATCAGCTAATAACTCGCTACCGGGTGAACAATACCTGCAACTGCACGCGAGGTGCAGGAAATAAAGTGAGTACTCTAACTCAGTGAGTAATAAGAGTAAATAATAACTGAGCGACAAGAAATCACGTAAGAGCACTCCATTATGCTATATAGGACAGTACAACCCTTAGTGAAAATAGTAAAACCGTGAAAAATCCTTTAGAAATATCTGGTTCAGTTAAAAACCTCTTTTGAAAATATCCTCTTCCAACAGTTAAGCAAATGAATGCATAATCAGATGGTGCAAGTCCGCACATAAGTCAGCCCCTCGGGCACAGCACTCCATTAACAAATAACACTAGGGTATCTGGTATCAGTGCAAGAAATAGCATGGATGCGAATGATATGAGACTGATGAATGTCATGCCACGTAGTACAAATAGTAACCAATGCATGAATGCAATGCAATGCACATGACCTCTGCGTCGCGCAGCCCGATCCATTTGGGTATTCGCGCTCACTGTGGGGATTCAGACTCCGGAGGGGCTCCTACAGCCCAAGCGCAATATCAATATCACACCGCTGTGGTGCGCAGCCCGATCCATCCTCAGTCAAGAAATGCACATATAACACTACTGCGCTGCGCAGCCCTATCCATGCTCGATCCAGAAATGTACATAAGCCACTAGGGCAATATTCAAATAACAATTCTCATATCAAAATATCATTTGAGTTTTCAAAACTTAGAAAAATAGCTAAATTTGCAAGACCGTATTAAAACCCTAGACCGAGATCAAATAGTATGCGAAAATAATGCGAAAATAGCGATATCAATTCCTGAAGGATTCACATAGTTGGCACGAAGCCCAAGCATGGCAATCATTCCAAATTATGATGTTAACAAGTAGTCTCAGCCAAATACGTAGTAATTTCATCACTCGGGATGGACCAAGTCACCATCCCCAACGGTGCCCCACCCCACGCTCGCTACCCGGCGTGCAAGTCACCTCGATACAGCACTATGATGTGCAAATCCGGGGTTTCAAACCCTCAGGGTATTACTTACAAGTATTACTCACCTCGAACCGGTGAAATCTCTAGCCCGCGATGCCCTTGCCCCTCAAACCGGCCTCCACGCGCGTCGAATCTAACCAAAATCAGAGTGAATACATTACAATATGCCAAGGGAATAATACCCAATCGAAAACAATCGAAATATAGAAAAAATTCCGAAATTAGCAAAACCCGAGCCTCGGGCCCACTTCTCGAAAAATTACAAAACTTACATTACTGGATTCCTCATCTCGTCACGAGTCCGTACATACCAAGAACACCCAAATCGGACCACAAATGGCCCCTCAAATCCCAAATTTAGAATTTCAATTTCAACCCCTAATTTCTTACAATTTGGCTATATTTTCATGAATTTCAAGGATGATTCTTCAATAAAAAGCATGTTTTAAGTCCAAGAGTTCATACCTGATCAAAGCCCTTGAAACCCTCTTCAGAATCGCCCAAAAACTCTCCAAGTCCGAAGGAAAATATGTGACTCTATCAAAATTTAGCGGAGATGGACTTAAATGCTTCTGCCCAGTCACTTTCGCTTTTGCGACTTTTCTTCCGCTTCTGCGAATCCTCACTAAAGGACTACGACCGCTTCTGCAGTCCCCCACCGCATATGCGGTCCTCGCTTCTGCGGATAAACGTCCGCTTCTACCCTCATTTCGCCCAGGACCGCTTCTGCGGTCCAAGCATCCGCTTCTGCGGAACCTGCCTCCAGACCCATTTTCACACCTTCGACTTCTCCTTCGCTTCTGCGGAACCGCATCTGCGGTCCTATTTCCACAGAAGCAAAAATACCAGATACCAGCAGACCAGGACTTTCACAACTCCAAAAATTCATCGCGATGGCCATCCGTAATCATCCCGAGGCCCCCGGGACCTCAACCAAAAATACCAATACATCCTATAACATTATGCAAACTTGTTCCAATCATAAAAACACATCCAACAACACTAAAACCATCAAATTACATCGGATTCAAGCCTAAGTTTCTTCAAAATTTCCGAAATGCGCATTCGATCAAAAATCCTACCAAACGATGTCCGAATGACCCGAAACTTTACAGACATATCCAAAATCACCTAACGGAGCTACTGCAACTCTCGAAATTCTATTCTGACCCTCGGATCAAAATCTCACCTATCAACCGGAATTCGCCAAAATACTAACTTCGCCAATTCAAGCCTAATTCTACACCGGACCTCCAAAATCAATTCCGATCACGCTCCTAAGTCATAAATCATCCCCCAAAGCTAACCGAATCACCGGAAATCACATCCGAGTCCTATAACTCATAAGTCAACGTCCGATTGGCTTTTCCAACTTAAGCCTTCCTTAAAGAGACTAAGTGTCTCATTTCTTATCAAAACCATTCCAAATCAACTCTCACACACCACATACCGATAATAAAATATGAGGAGGCAATAAACAGGGAAAACGGAGCAATAACACATGAGACGACAGGCCGGGTCGTCACATCCTCCCCAACTTAAACAATCGCTCATCCTCGAGCGTACCCAGAGTTGTACTAGAAGCCAACTAATAGCTGAATGACCTTACCAAGCATACACCCGAGGTGATCCTACGTCACCCTATCTCACATAGGTCCGATAATACAACACAGCTGAAATTCCATAGTCCATTTAGACCATAATCCGAAGAACCACATGGCACTTTCCGAAATCATACCCAGAATAAGCCCGAACCAGCTGTAATAACCCACGCCTGCAACCTCAGGTGAAATCATATGATATACCACACAATCCAACACTCGAAACGATAGTCTCTATTCACAGCAGTTTCCCGCAATATCCAAATACCGATAGAAACCTCTTATTAGCTAAAGTCTTATTCCAACACTTCCATATACTGCCAACGATAATTAAAACACGCGATAAACCGCAACCATTCCTCAGATCAACAATACGTGAAGCCACTTCCTTTTTGACTAATACCACAACAGATTTCTAGGCCGAACCTTGATATTATCCTTCTAACAAGCTGAGATCAAATCTGCTCGTATTCACTAATGACTCCAACGATCACCTCAAATCCAACATACCATTCTGGTGATATGACACCTCAACACCGGCCTAAGCCACACTTGCATAATACGTGCACCAATAAGAAACAGTCTAAACATACTCGAATCATGACAAATAACTCAAACAAAAGAGTTGTACCTCAAGCTCATCAGTACCATTACAACACAAGGCTGAGACCCCGTCTCATATCATGGAAATAGAATGCCTGAATCTACCCTGAAGGGTCATACCCCCGCGTGGCCTCGCCACAATGTGCGATCCTACCTAAACACTGTTACACATGAAGCACCTCAATTCGCTATGTTCAAAATCAACAGCCATGCACAATTTGATGTCTGAAACCAAAGCAATTCATTACACCCATGGTGAAACAAATGACATACAACACGCAACCCGATAGGTCATAACCAATACTCCATTTACCGAGCAATACTCAATTACTCTTCCCGCTCGACTCTCTCTATAAATCCTCAATAGAACCATACCACATGTGTCCATATCCAACAAATCATGACGTCTCACAGCATAGAAAGAAACTCACAGATCCTCCCCAAATCACCAACAAGTTTAATAACGATCGAATCAACCTATCCCTCAACAATACAACTCGGGGCCAACCAATCTAACTCAAGCTAAATACGTAGCCACATCGGCCTGCCAACAAACTCAATATCAAGAAGCCTGAAGCTGCTCCTTCCACTACTATAACTCCTGCCGTAGCCGTACGATACGGTGTCCGGTACTAAATAAACACTGAAATCCACAACCTCGCCCGGCGACATGCCCGGCCACAAGAACGCATCCGAAAAAATCCCTCAACACCGGAACTGAATCAATGGTAGAAACCTTTGTACTGACATCTGCCACGAAGGCCCAATTAAGAAAAGCAATCCTTCTCAGCCGTCTGCTGGTCTTTGGAACACAAACCACTCTGCTAGAACATGATCTGATGAACCTCGCCATGCAACCTGTGGCATTTTCCGACATAACCCATAGCACAATAGTCTAGAATAACCCAACACGGAGACAACCAGTCTACACCCTAATATCATATCCAGAATCTAATATACCAAGCAAAGAAAGATCCACTCGGGCTTCCAAGTCCCAATAACCGCTAACGGTACCAATACACACAATCCGCAACCACTACACTGTCTATACCTGAGAACTCCCAGTCTCCAACTTCATATAGCACACGAATCATTGTACCTGATCCCTAATTCCGCAGTATGAATACATATTACATATCAAGTATCCAATCATTCCATGAAAGATATTCTTAAAATTCTCCTGTGCCATCAAACAAACTCAGACATCAGCAGTCGATTTAGCGAGAAAGTGCCGCAATACTACCGAAGTATCATCAGTTTAATCACATTACCTTTTCCTGAGACGCATACTCTTGTCAAATCACTTCCAATTAGCAGTATCATTTCCTTGGTCATCTGAGGCTACCCGTTGCCTAAGAGTTTTATGAACTTCCTTTCAGAACTGAACCGAAACCTCGCACACGCCAGTCTCGGTCCTCTACAATATACCGCATATACCATACCCTCCAAGGATAACATGAGAACTTTTATCTCCCTTCCACATCGCAGACATCGACGCACTCAACTAGTCAAGAACTTTCATTGATCCCATTTAGAAGAAGAATCATTACAAACTCCGTGCTCCGCATGTCCATAGAAAATAAACATCTCCAAACCATGATGAAACCCAACAAGAATTCTCTCCCAATTCCATTTGCACAGGCTAAACTGTCAGGACTGGATCCTTCTAACTAGACCAAGCTAAACAAGCTGTCAGAACTCAAGAGCTTTACTGCAAAATACCTGTACGAACTCATTGCCTCGAACGCACACAAAGAATTCATCATATCCTTACCATACCGATTCGGTCCACTAACAAACTACTTCATTTATCTAGGTTTCCTTCTGATTCATCATCAACTTGATATTCTTCCTTGGTGTAGCATCAAAATTCCTCCATCCAGGCTTACCACACGAGACTCGCACATAAGACCACACTGTCTAAGACCCATAGGCCATTGAATACTCTCTCAACCCGTTCCCAGAAATACCACATTCCAGAGTACTTTATCCCGAAGAACCTCCTGCGACTCTGAATTCGTTACTATTACTTCCCTGATACTGATACATAGAATCCCATAATTAACATAAAATACCACAAGTCTTGATCTTTTCTAATGAAAACACAGTCTCCAGCCACATACACAACCTTAAGACACCTGACTATTACATGCAAAAATCTTGAACACAATAAAACCATTCTCGAGAGTCATTCACTCTTATACGACTGTAAATTACCTGACTTAACGAACAGAACCACTCATGCCTTATAGTACTCTGACACTGCAGAACATGATCTCATACAAATACAAACAACCATCTTCCTTCTCTATACACTGAGCATTCTTTATCAACAACAGCTCAAGACATCCTAGTATTTTCTCATATCTAAGAAGCACCATGTAACCTTCATCAAAATTTTGCTTTACTCATGCCATCCTCGGCTCAATTTCTGCAACCCGAACTGATCCGCCAGCATACCTCGAAAAGGAACCAACATAGCACATAACCATGCAATCAACTAATCAACAGCAACCTCCCCAACTTAGCTCGAAGCCATATATATCAGGACACACTCAATAACCCATAATACTTTTACTCTAATGATGCCACAATATCATAGTGAGATTAAACACACATCATCTACTAGTTTGTGAAAACACAGATCATCCAGTACTGAAATCCTCGGCAAACCTCGCATTCATCCCCATGTCAGTTGAGTCCACTCTATAAAGCGACCCAAATTTATCAAATATCAACACGTACTCTTCAATTACACATGAAATCTTCTATCAATATACATAAGAATCATACCACTTAAGAACACTCCGCAGGAGATAACCCACCTGCTTCGCCTCAATTTAGTACTTCAGTATACCTTCCACCATCATATACGTTACACAGTCATTAGTCTTCTTGAGTCTAAACTCATACCTCCACATGTAATGCACTACCCTCCCCAACTAGGAGACATGAAAATATTCTTCACGCGCCCATATTCGGGGTACACATCGAATCACAATAAGAATCGAACACTTAACAGTTCATCTATTATCCAGCAGACTTCTTCGTCACTACCAAGTCATATAGATACATCTCGCAGTATTAACATACTTATCCCAAGGATATCCAACCGCCATTCTGACTAATAGGGACAATACCGAACATATAAGTTCAAAACATTTGCTCACACAATTAGCACCTCAGTGCTCAAACCATAGCAAAGATCTAGCCTCAACTCCTCCAGACTGGCCCAACATCAAACTCACGGAGATTACATCTCGCCCCTTGATCAGGGAATCACAAGCCATCAAGGCACATCTGATGTTGAGCTCTCACGTGCGCATACAGACGTGTGGAAGGAATTTCAAAAGTTATATCTCAAGCTGAATAAAGTAGGCACGATAAGAATTCCAAGAAAGTGAAGTTTTCCTAAAGGTTCTGCAGCCTCTCGAGGATAAATACAGACGTCTCCGTACCGATCCGCGAGACTCTACTAAACCTGCTCATGACTCGTAAGACCTAGTAACCTAGGCTCTGATACCAACTTGTCACGACCCAATTTCCAAACCCGTGATGGCACCTCTCGTGAATACAAGGCCAACCAACTAATCAAGTCGTCTCTTTAACAATTATTAAACATAAATGAATAGATAAATATAGCTTAACGACAATAATAAATAGTATTTACAACCTAACACAACCCGACCGGGGTGTCGCAAGTCACGAGCATCTAAAAAAAACCTGAACACAACTACAGGGCCAATAATATGCAAGAAATAAATTCTAAAATTCTAAAGATAACATCAGGTGCCACGAACGCTGGCGGTCACCTTGCTCAGCTTCAATAGTAATACCTTCAATCAGCTAATAACCCGCTACCGGGTGAACAATACCTGCAACTGCACGCGAGATGCATGGAGTAAAGTGAGTACTCCAACATAGTGAGTAATAAGATAAATAATAACAGAGCGGCAAGAAATTACGTAAGAGCACTCCGTCATGCTATATAGGACAGTACAACACTTAGAGAAAACAGTAAAATCGTAAAAATCCTTTGGAAATATCTGGTTCAGCTAAAAAACCTCTTTTGAAAATATCCTCTTCCAACAGTTAAGCAAATGAATGCATAATCAGATGGTGCAAGTCCGCACATAAGTCAGCCCCTCGGGCACAGCACTCCATTAACAAATAACACCAGGGTATCTGGTATCAGTGCAAGAAATAGCATGGATGCCAATGATATGAGAGTGTTGAATGTCATGCCACGTAGTACACAGAGGAACCAATGCATGAATGCAATGCAATGCACATGACCGCTGTGGCGCGCAGCCCGATCCATTTGGGTACCCGCGCTCACTATGGGGATTCAGACTCCGGAGGGGCTCCTACAGCCCAAGCGCAATATCAATATCACACCGCTCCGGCGCACAGCCCGATCCATCCTCGGTCCAGGAATACACATATAACACTGCTAAGTTGTGCAGCCCAATCCATGCTCAATCCAGAAATGCACATAAGCCACTAGGGCATTATTCAAATAACAGTTCTCAGTTCAAAATATCATTTGAAATATCATTTGAGTTTTCAAAACTTAGAAAAAGGGCCGAATTTGCAAGACCGCATTAAAACCCTAGACCGAGATCAAATAGTATGCAAAAATAATGTGAAAACAACGATATCAATCCCTGAAGGATTCACATAGTTGGCACGAAGCCCAAGCATGGCAATCAGTCCAAATTATGATGTTAACAAGTAGTCTCAGCCAAATACGTAGTAATTTCATCACTCGGGATGGACCAAGTCACCATCCCCAACGGTGCTCCACCCCACGCTCACTACCCGGCGTGCAAGTCACCTCGATACAGCACTATGATGTGCAAATCCGTGGTTTTAAACCCTCAGGGTATCATTTACAAGTATTACTCACCTCGAACCACTGAAATCTCTAGCCCGCGATGCCCTTGCCCCTCAAACCGGCCTCTACGCGCGTCGAATCTAACCAAAATCAGAGCGAATACATTACAATATGCCAAGGGAACAATACTCAATCGAAAACAATCGAAATATAGCAAAAATCCTGAAACTAGCAAAACCCGAGCCCCGGGCCCACTTCGAAAAATTACAAAATCACATTACCGAATTTCTCATATCGTCACAAGTCCGTACATACCAAGAACACCCAAATCGGACCACAAATGGCCCCTCAAATCCCAAATTTAGAATTTCAATTTCAACCCCTAATTTCTTACAATTTGGCTATATTTTCATGAATTTTAAGGATGATTCTTCCTAAGAGCAAGGTGGGAAAGTTCTTGGAGGGAAGGATGTCGGGGGTCTATTTGGAAACAGCCTCACTACCCTAGAGTAGGGATAAGGTCTGCATACACACTGCCCTCCCCAGACCCCACTAAGTGGGATTATACTGGGTTGTTGTTGTTGTTGTTGTTGTTGTTGTTGTTGTTGTTGTTATTCTTCAATAAAAATCATGTTTTAAGTCCAAGAGTTCATACCTGATCAAATCCCTTGAAACCCTCTTCAGAATCGCCCAAAAACTCTCCAAGTCCGAAGGAAAATATGTGACTCTATAAAAATTTCGCAGAGATGGACTTAAATGCTTCTGCCCAGTCACTTTCGCTTTTGCGACTTTTCTTCCGCTTATGCGGATCCTCACTAAAGGACTACGACCGCTTTTGCGGTCCCCATCGCATATGCGGTCCTCGCTTCTGCGGATAAACGTCCACTTCTACGGATTCCCCCATTTCGCCCAGGACCGCTTCTGCGGTCTATTTGTTCGCAAAAGCGCAACCACTTCTGCGGTCCAAGCGTCCGCTTCTGCGGAACTTGCCTCCAGGCCCATTTTCGCACCTGTGACTTCTCCTTCGCTTCTACGGAACCGCTTCTGCGGAACCGCATCTGCGGTCCTATTTCCGCAGAAGTGAAAATACCAAATACCAGCAGACCAGGACTTTCACAACTCCAAAAGTTCATCGCGATGGCCATCCGGAATCACCCCGAGGCCCCCTGAACCTCAACCAAAAATACCAATACATCCTATAACGTTATTCAAACTTGTTTCAATCATAAAAACACATCCAACAACACTAAAACCATCAAATTACATCGGATTCAAGCCTAAGTTTCTTCAAAACTTTCGAAATGCGCATTAGATCAAAAACCTGACCAAACGATGTCCGAATGACCCAAAACTTTACAGACATATCCAAAATCACTTAACGGAGCTACTGCAACTCTCAGAATTCCATTCCGACCCTCGGATCAAAATTTCACCTATCAACCGGAATTCGCCAAAATACTAACTTCGCCAATTCAAGCCTAATTCTACACCAGACCTCCAAAATCAATTCCGATCACGCTCCTAAGTCACAAATAATCCCCCGAAGCTAACTGAATCACCAAAAATCACATCCGAGTCCTATAACTCATAAGTCAACGTCCGGTTGACTTTTCCAACTTAAGCCTTCCTTAAAGAGACTAAGTGTCTCATTTCTTATCAAAATCATTCCAAATCAACTCTCATACATCGCATACCGATAATGAAATATGAGGAAGCAATAAACGGGGAAAACGGAGCAATAACACATGAGAAGACGGGCCGGGTCATCACATTTGTTCAAGTGATAATTTGACAAACTTCTTCACAAGGCACTGCAGATCTCAATATTAGAGAAGTTTTTTTACAAGCTTGGAATTCGTCGTCTCCGAAGAATAAAGTGAAGTTTTCATCAGGGGGAGGCAAATACGCGTTTTACTCTTTTTCCCTTAGCTAAGATTTTATCCCACAGGGTTTTTCTAGCAAGGTGTTTAATGAGGCAGCAAATAATGCATATTACAAGATATGTGTACTCTTTTTCCTTCACTAAGATGTTTTTCCCACAGGCTTTTTTTTAGTAAGGTTTTAACGAGTCACATTATCTATAGACATCTAAGGGGGAGTGTTATGAAATATTATATTTTGTAGTTGATGTCTATAACTTCTAAAGAAGTTACTCCCACTACTCGTCTCTATTATGTAGATAACTCCCACTACTTCTCACCATTATAGTTGTAACTCCCACACCTCCATAACCTCCCCATGATCTTCCTCCATGATCTCAAATGTTTAATATCACGTTTATGGCATTCTTTTGTATGCCTCTATGTAATCCTATAAATAGAGAGTTTTGGCACCATATTCGACATACTTGAATACATGGAAGAAATAAGAATCTCTTCTCTCTTGCTCCCCAAATTCTTGTCTATTTTCTTATTTTATATTATTACTTTGCGCTATGTTTCGTAACATATTTATACTTCATGAGATGATTCAAGCCACACAAATATCTATAGGTTGCTTTAAATTCAAAATCCTTCTTTTTTTAATTTCGTGTTCAATTAAACAACATTGCATAAAATAAGACAGGGACTGTCTTACCAAAATAAAGTGTTACATCATTTATCCTACTAAATTTTGAATTAATTAAACTTTAAAATTTTCGTTTTATTCTTATCTTGTTGTCACGACCCAATCTCCATACTCGGTCGTGATGGCGCCTCTCGTGAAGACAAGGCCAACCAACTAACCCAATTCGTTTCTTTAACACTTACTAAACATAAATAGATGGAAAATGCAACTTAAAGAACATTAATTATCAACATTATAGCCTAACTCAGCCCGACCGGGGTGTCACAATTCACGAGCATCTAGAAGGGTCTTTATTACAATTTCAAAGTCTATAATACAAATACATAGAGTAAAATCTGGAAATCAAGAAGAAGAAGAAACTCGGTGCCGCGAACGCCGGCGGTCACCTTGCTTAGCTACGATAGCAATACCTTCAATCCGCTATTAACCCGCTACCGGGTGAACAGTACCTGCAACTGCACCCAAGGTACAGGGAGTAAAGTGCGTACTTCCAACTCAGTGGTAATAAGAGCGAATAATATCTGAGCGATAAGAAAAATACGTATGAGCACTCCAAAATTCTATAAAAGACTATACAACCCTTTGAAAAAAAAAGTAAAACCGTAACGCTGTGAAAATCCTTTAGAAAATCTCAAGCTCAGTTAAAAATCTCTTTTGAAAATATGTCTTTTCAACAGTTGCAAAAATAATTTCAACAAGTAAGAAATAATCAGAAACCTGCCCCTCGGGCTCAGTATCAACCTCTCAGTATAGTATCAGCCCCGCGGGCTCACTCCCAACTCACAAAGTACAACATCAGCCTCTCGGGCGCAGCACTCCTTAACATGTAACACCAGGGTATCTGGTCAACAAGGAAAGCAATAGCATGTATGCCAATGATATGTGAGTGCTAAAAATCATGCCATGTAGTACAAATAGGAATGAATGCAATGCAATGCACATGACCGCTGCGGCGCGCAGCCCAATCCATTTGGGTACCCTGCGCTCACTAGGGGTGTGTACAGACTCCGGAGGGGCTCCTACTGCCCAAGCGCTATAATACTGCGGCGTGCAGTCCGATCCATATAATGTACTACTGCGGCGTGCAGTCCGATCCATATAATATACTACTACGGCGTGCAGTCCAATCCATATAATGTACTACTGCGGCATGCAGTCCGATCCATGCATGTATATGTATATACTGCTGCGGCGTGCAGCCCGATCCATATCTCAGTCCAAAAATGAACACATAAAACTGCTGCGGTGCGCAGCCCGATCCATCCTCAGTCCAGCAATGCACATAAGCCCCTTGGGCAATAGTAAAATAGCAGTCCTCAGCTCAAAACGTCAATAAAATATTATTTAAGTTTTCAAATCTTAGAAAGATGGCTGAGTTTGCAAAACAGTATCTAGAACCTTGGATTGAGATCAAATAATATGCAACGTAATGCAAAAATAGTGATATCAATCCCTGAAGGATTCAAATAATCGGCACGAAGCCCACAACTTGGCAATCGGCCCAAATCATGATAGCATCAAGTAGTTTTCAGTCAATCACGCAGTAAAATCAACAACCGGGACGGACCAAGTCACAATCCCCAACGGTTCTCTACCCCACGCTCATACCTGCCGTGCAAGTCACCACAATACAACACTATGATGCGCAAATCCGGGTTTCAAACCCTCGGGATATCATTCACAAGTATTACTCACCTCGAACCAGTTAAATTCCTCGCTCGCGATGCCTTTGCCCCTCAAACTGGCCTCCACGTGCGTCGAATCTAACCAAAACCAGAGCGAATACATTACAATATGCTAAGGGAACAATACCCAATCGAAAACAATCGAAATATATCAAAAATCTCAAAACTAGTAAAACCTGGGCCCACTTCTCAAAAAATTACAAAACTTACATTACCGGATTCCTCGTTTCGCCACGAGTCCATACATACCAAGAACTCCCAAATTCGAGCTCAAATGACCTATCAAATTCCAATTTGAAATTGTCAAAAACTCAAGCCCTAGTTCATAATTTTAGGCTCAATTTCCATGAATTTCTAGACTAATTTCACAATATAATAATGTTTTAAGGCCAAGATTCTTACCTCACGTCGATTCCTCTTGAATCCCTCTAAAATTCCTGTCCAAAAGCTCCCAAGGACGTTCAAATATGGAGGAAAATAGCTTAACTCGCGGAATAAAATGACACTTTAAAACCTTTTCTGCCCAGGCCTATTTCCGCTTCTGCGATACAAATGTCGCTTATGCGACTTCCGCTTCTGTGGTATTCTTCCGCTTCTGCGGTTTCCTTCATTTTGCCCAGGACCGCTTCTGCGGTCCATTTTTCACAAAAGCGAGACCGCTTATGCGGTCAAATCGTCTGCTTCTGCGGTAGCTGCCCAATCCCCACGTACCGCTTCTGCGACTTCCCTTTCGCTTCTGCGGAACTGCTTCTGCGGTCCATTTCCGCAGAAGCAAAAATGCCAGATACCAAAACCCTTCAGCAGTCCTAAAACCCCAAATTTCATCCCGTTAGCCATCCGAAATCACCCCGAGGCCCCCGTGACCTAAACCAAAAATACCAATACATCCTATAACGTTATTCAAACTTGTTCCAATCATCAAAACACTATCATTAACATCAAAAATCATCAAATTTCACCAAATCAAAGCCTAAGTTCTTCAAGAACTTCCGAAATGCACTTTCGATCAAAAACCCGACCAAACGATGTCCAAATGACCTGAAAATTTGCAGACATATCCAAAATCACCTAACGAAGCTACTGCAACTCTCGGAATTCCATTCCGACCCTCAGATCAAAATCTCACCTATCAATCGAAATCCGCCAAAATTCAAACTTCGCCAATTCAAGCCTAATTTTACACCGGACCTCTAAATTCAATTCTGATCACACTCCTAAGTCACAAATCATCCCCTGAAGCTAATCAAATCACCGGAATTCACATCTGAGCCCTCTAACTATACAGTCAACTTCCGATTGACTTTTCCAAAACAAGCTTCCTTCTAAGGGGCTAAGTGCCTCATTTCCAGCTAAAACCAATTCAATTCTATCCGATCAACTCAAATACTGACATTGAAACATAGAGCAACATAATATGGGGGAAACGGGGTGGTAACTCATGTGACAACGGGCCGGGTCGTCACATCCTCCCCAACTTAAACAAACGCTCGTCCTCGAGCGTACCCGGAGTTGTCCTAGAAGCCAACCAATTGCTAAATGACCTTACCAAGCATATACCCGGGGTGATCCCTTGTCACCCTATCTCCTATAGGTCCGACAACACGACATGGCTGAAATTACCCAATCCAGTCTTGCCCAAAATTCACAGAACTATTTTTTTTTCACTTCTGAAACCATCAATACGATCAAACTTCGCACCTATACTTTGAATAGTCCCGAACCAGCTGTAATAATCCATACTTTCATCCTCAAATGAAATCACATGATATACCACATAATCCAGCACCTGAAACGATAACTTCTATTCACAACAGCTGTCCACAACAACCATATACCGATAGAAACCTCTCAATAGCTAAAGCCCATTTCCAACACTTCGTATCCTATCAATGATAATGAAACACACAGCAAACCGTAACCATTTCTCAGATCAACCATTCATGAAACTATTCCCTTTTTGACTAATACCACAGCAGATTTCCGAAATCATACTCAAAATTAGAACCTCACGTCAATATTCAGAATAAACTCGAACCTCAATATTATTCTTCCAACAAGCTGTAATCAAATCTGTTCGCATTTATTAATGACTCCAACAATCACCTCGAATTCCACGCACCACTCTGGTGATATGACACCTCATCACAGGCCTAAGCCACAACTTGCATAATCCACGCACCAATGATGGGCGGTCTGAACGTACTCAAATCATGACAAATGACTCAAACAAAAGAGTTGTAACTCAAACTCCTCAGTACCATCACAACACAAGGCTGGGACCCTGTCCCACATCATAGAATAGAATACCTGTATTTACCCCGAAGGGTCTAATCTCCACGTAGCCTAGCTATAATGCGCGATCTTATCCAAACACTGTAACACATGAAGTACATCAAGTCGCTATGTTCAAAATAGACAGCCAGGCACAGATTGATGTCTGAAACCAAGCAATCCATCACACACACGGTGAAGTAAGGAATATACACCATTCAATCCTATAAGGACACAACTGATGCGCCATTCGCCGAGCAACACCCAGTACGGACTTTCTTTAGAAATCAGTTAGCAAGGCATACAAAATAACATATGAAAAACTATTCTCAACATCACACTGTTGCGGCGTGCAACCCGATCCAAATGACATACCCGTGGCGGCGTGCCACCCGATCCACACATATATCCCACATAAGGAGATGCACGTCGAGCCAGATTTGCTCATTACAACAAAATACCAAGTACCGATCGTAAGCATACTGAGTGCATACAATATCTACATATAGCGTCGTAAGCTACAAAACTCAAACACAACTGAGGTCCTTACCCCTCAATTTCCACGATGAATCTCGATAGCACCGCACTATATGTGCCCAAAGTCTGAAAATCACAACGCCTCACAGCACCAAAACAGCAACTCATAGATCTCCCTAGATCACTAACAAGCTCACTAATGATAGATTCAACCTATCCCTCAAGAATACATATCGGGGCCAACCAAACCATCTCAATCTGAATACGTAGCCACATCGGCCTGCCAACGAACTCATTACCAAGAAGCCTGAAGATGCTCCTTCCACTTTTTATAACTCCTGTCGGAGCCGTACGATACGGTGCCTGGTGCCAAATAAAGGCCGAAAGCCACAATCTCGCCCGACGACATGCCCGGCCATAAGAAACGCATCCGAAAAAGTCCTTCAATACCGGAACTGAATCAATGGTAGAAACCTCTATACTGACATCCGTCA
>MU731529.1:0-11395 GCA_026770625.1 Nicotiana glauca
AGAAACTAGCTACACCAAGAATTTCGGTAATTCTATCAATGGCAGTTGGTAATTCTGTTAACTCCCCGGCAACGATGCCAAAATTTGATCACGCCCAAGTATATCCTCTAAATAGGATTATGCGGACGTTGCAAATAGAACTAGAGTATTATGCCCAGGGTCGATTCCACAGAGAGTCAACCTAACAACTGCTACCTTTAGATCCACTCAATTCTTTAAAACAGCTTCCTAATACTTTTGAATCACTCTTGAGGTTTCTTTATAAACTAAAATTGTATAAAAATAACAAGCTATAACTAATAACAAAAGTTGTAGACAAATATGAGAGAAAAGCTAAGGTAATGACTTTCCCTATTGATGGAATCCCTTCTGTTTATACTTCATACAAATTTACCGACTCACTTTGTTAATCATGAACACTNCGTTGAATAAATAAAGATTAAAACTGAAAAATTTGCATTAACATAAACGAGAAGTTCATCCCCCAATAGGTTCCATCAAAACCTCAGACAAAGGAATTAGCTACTCATAACTATGGGTAAATAAACTAGAATAGAATTCATTATCGAAAACAAAAGAAAAGAAGAAAGTTGTTGGGAAAGATCCCTCACAATAGTTTTTCCTTCCAAGATAACCTAACAATGACTACTTGTCTCCTTTGGGCGAAATTTTTAGTTTAAATAGGGTTTAGGTATTAAAAATCCCGTTTTTACACTTCAGTCCCACAACTTTACGGCGCCTGTCGCGGTTCTGCCGCGGTCGCGGTGGAATTGCGGCCACACCACCCTTCTGAATCTCTAAACTTCAGCGGCCCTCACCCACCGCGGTTCTACCGCGGCAGAACAGTGTCTTTGATTCTTCGGGGCTGTTCAGGCGTGATTTCCAGTACTTTTGCATATATGGCCTTTTTCTTCTACTTTTGACTCCAAAATTGCTCCTTAGCCCTCCTTAACTATTTTGTACCTACAATTCATGAAAAACACTAATAAGAGCATTTTGTCATCATATATATCATTAAAACAACATAAGAATGTGATTATTTAAGGCATGATTATAGTCAAATTCATCTATTATCAGTTATCGGTTAACCCATTAATAAAATTGATAAACCGAGGCCCGAACTGATAACCTAATAGTGAAAAAATTCTAAATCGTTGTCGAACCATTAACCCAATAACTCGATACCAATAATCCAATAAACAATTAACAGTTCGGGTTATCGATTTTATCCGAACTCAATAAAGAATTAACGGTTCGAGTTATTAATTTTACCGATATATGCCCTATCCTATCTCTGCTCATATTTGATTTTGGCTTTTGGCTTTGACATAACAACTCTATTTTTGCTCATCTCATAAGTATATATACAATAACAATAATTATATTAATAACAATTCATTTCACAAGGGAAAATTATGTAGAATGGTACATACATAACTTTAATATTATCTTGCGGAGGTAAAGAAAGTATTTTTCATAGACCCTCGACTCAAATAAAGTATAATCATTAAAAAAGGAAGGAAGCAACCCTAGCATTTGCGGCCGATCATTCCGCTAGCATCTCGTATTCACCTCCCCGTTTGACTGTCGCTCGAAAATGTAATTGTAGATAGGTTGGTCTTGGTGGACCGTTGGCTCCACCTGTTATCTCCTTCTACGATATAGGACAACTCAGTGTACTAAGCTTCCGTTATGCGCGGGGTCCAGAGAAAGGTCGGATCACAAGCGTCTATCATACGCAACCTTACCTTACATTTCGGCAAGAGGCTGTTTCCACGGCTCGAACCTGTGACCTCCTAGTCACATGGCAACTCTTTATCGTTACGCTAAGGCTCCCCTTATTTCATTAAACCATTAATTTTGATATTATTTTTGCATTACAATGATTAAAAGATATAATTTAATATTATTTATTTCAGTCAAGTCCGTCTAATTTTTTCTCAAAAATTTCGTACCATTAAAAGTGTCATAATACCTTACATATGAAAATGTGTTTTCTTTCAAATTTTTAATGTGTGACTTTATTCGAAGCTATGTTCATACAAACAAAAGTAAATGTATCCACTAATTTGACTATAGATTGAAGCATTCATTGAAGAAAGTTAGTCTACATCTTGGGTGGACATTTTGTACCAAGTTCATTGGCTTAGAGTGGTCCTCTTGTCACAATTGGTCCTACAAATATATTGATAATGTAATTATTTGAAACAGACTTTGGGAACATAGAGGTAGATGGTTCCATAACCTTGGATGTGGACATCTTGTTTTTCTTTTTTTCTTATAATTGTAGTGTTTGGGCTAATTTACGTGCACTTTGATTAATTTTATTAGTGTATTTATTACTTTTTACTCGTACAAATATCGGGTAATTTTGTTCGTTGGGGAGCGGGAACGCAAGTCGAACTACGGATTCGACTGAACCAAGTAGTTTTCGCTCAAATAACGTATTTGGTGTTTAAAAATTATATATGTACACACATTAAATTCAGAACTCAGTCACTAACACTTGAAGTCGTCGTTCTAAAATCTAAAATACATGAGGTTGAAATCTTGGCTCTAATACTTGAAGTCGTCGTTATAAAATATAGAACATATAAGGTTGAATCTTGGCTGAATTACTATCACTTGAAGTCGTAATTCTAAACACATAAGGTTGAAATCTTGACTCAATTTCTATATTGGTTAAGACTTAGACAAGAAGAAATTACTTAATTTCCTTTCACTGAAATCTGAATTTAAAATCTAATATTTTAAACTTACTTTATTGATCGCTAGGCCATTTTCGCTAACCGACTTCTTTTTCCAAGTCTTATAGACAATTATTGGTGATTCAATCAGAGTGCCCTATCCCTATTAGTAACTTTCTTGATCCACTCGTCAATTTCAACGACTAATTGATTTTTATTCCATATGAATAATGATGGAAAAAAAATAATGATTTCATTGACATATCTGATAAGAATTGTCAACAAAGTATACTATGAAAACACATCATTTATAAATAATGCAAATTTTAATGTTCTATGTAACACTCTCTCCACTCTATTTTACCTTGAGGGGCTCGGTTGTAAAGGATACGAGAAATTAATTTTGTGTAAATTTTTACCTAAATTTTAAAAAAATTTGAAATAGTATTTATATATTTAAATATTACATGTAAAGTATATTAAAATTTCAAATAATAAATAATTCAAATTATTAGAAAAAAAGTTTGAGAAAATCATAGTAGTGCCTTAGATTATTAGTGTTAGCCTCTTTTATTAGTAGTGTCACGTAAAATGTAATAGAAGGAGTAACTAGAATTATATGCGATTCAATAAAAAAGAAATTGGTTAGTTTTATAGAAAAGATAATAATAACAATATATTCAATGAATTTTCATAAATGTGATCAGAGAAGAATAATGTGTACAGACTTTATCTTTTAGATGCATAGAGACTATTTTCGATTAGTTTTACAAAAAAAATTAGGTTCTGGATTTTTTTCATAGAAATGCAAAAATGTTACCTACAACAAACTAATCCAAACACATAATAATTTTTTACTAGAAACAATAAAGGCCATGAATATGACTTCATTGCACAAATATAAGAGGGGCCAATATTTCAGGTGAGCAATGAATTTGGGATGTTGTGACAAACAATTCAAATGTCTACTTCAATCATATTTGATGTGAAGGTTACCTAATATACGTCTCAAGAACTTATAACCTGTTTGGCCTATTTCTTTTTAGGTAAAAATGTTTTTCTCAAAGTTAATATATTTAGTCAAACTTTTAGAAAGAAAAAAAGATTTTTTAGGAGAAGCAAAAACAATTTTGAGAAGCAGAAAAAAAATATTTTTTCTTCTTTTCAAAAGTACTTTTTTCAAAAGCACTTTTGAGAAAAATCACTTAGGCCCCCTTTGGCCATGAGTTTTGCCAAAATAAATTTGAAATTTATTTTCAAAACTCATGTTTGGCCATAAACTTTGCCCACATTTTGGCAAAATTCAAAATTCCAAACCCCAAATCCCAAAATCACCCCAATTGCTGATTTTGGTCCAAAATCCCCAAAATTGAGAATTATATACATATTTTTCCAAAATAAAGTTGGAAAATATGTTTTAAAAACGTATGTCCAAACACATTTTCATCTTCAAACCAAACTTCACCCAAATCAGATTTTTCAAAATAAAATTGGAATCTATGGCCAAACGCTAACTTAGAATCACTTTTAAAAGCTTAGTCAAACACTAATTGTTGCTCAAAAGTGATTTTCAACTAAATTAGTCAAATGCAAATTACTTATCACAAAAGTATTTTTTTAAAAACACTTTCGAAAATTTATTTTCATAGTAAGCTGATTTAAGAAACTTTAGCAAAACAAGCTACTCCCTACATTTGAGTTTATGTCAACCTAGTTTTTTTTTGGTCTGTTCCAAAAAGAATGACTCATTTTTAAATTTGAAAATAATTTAGCTTAAATTTATAATTTTTACCCTTAATGAAAATCTTTTATATTCATACAAATACTTTGAGCCCCCCTTTGACTTGTTCGGGACCACAAATTTCAGAAGTTTTTATTTTTTCTTAAACTTAGTGCCCAATCAAACATGTTCACTTAAATTGAAACGGATGGAGTATAACCAACTAAGCTACATCCCAAAGCCAAGTCAAATTTAGTGTTACTTAGCCATATATTCAGCTTTGACATTAAATATTTCATGTACTTTCTTTTGCCGTGACAATAAAAATTCTCTCCATTTACTTTTATTTGACATGTATATTAAATATAAATTATTTTTACTTGCCATTTTACGCATATTAAGAGAAGATAGAAAAAAATTTCTTATTATACCGATAATATTTATTACTCATGTCAAATTATTTTCTTAAATCTAATACATAAATTAATATAAATATTATGATAAATTATAAACTTCATTTATTATTTCTTAAGGGACATAAAAAATTAAAACCACGTGTCAAGCAAAAGAGAAAAGAAGAAATGAGTAATAGTGAGTGAGAAAGGTAATGAGGTCTTGTTACAATATGGGATATAGATGCTATTAAATGAGGAAATGTGGGACCAAAACAAAAAGGACCATTAAAAATGGTTGTAATATTTTTGGGGGAGGCAAAAGCTATACATCATAATGTGATACAATAATTAGTACACCTGACTCTCCTTGTCATAATTGACCCACTCTTTTTTTTTTCTTTTCTCAACCAAAAATAAAAAAGAAAAAAAAAAGAAAAAAAGGTCTTATATTTTTCTATATAACACCTTTCATTGCACCTCAACTCATCACTCTTCAAAGTTCTCTCTTTTTTTTCTCTCCTCTTTGAAAAAGTTGAAATTTTTTTAAGTTATATTTTCAAGAATATTATTGAAGATACAATATGTTGGAAAATCAAGATTTGGGATTGAGTTTGAGTCTTAGTTTTCCAGAAAATAAAACAACAAATTCATTGCAGTTGAATTTGTTCTCTTCTTTGGCTTCTACAACTTCTCCTTCTAGTCTTTCACCTTTCAATTTATTTCAAAGAAATTCTTGGACTGATTCTATTCCCTCTTCAGGTTTGTGATCTATTAAATTTTATCATTTTCTTTCTATAAAACTTCAGATCTAACAATAAACTCATCAATATTTACCTTTTCCTTGATCCCTTTTGCATATTCTAAAATCAAAACCAGGGGCAGAGCTACTTTTACTTTCGTGGGTTCAATTGTTTTCCCTTTTTGTTAATAAAAAAAAAAACTTTTTTTTGTGAAAAGGATAAAAACTATTTGTTATATATATATATATATATATATATATATATATATATATATATATATATATATATATAAATAAAATTATTGAATATCCTGTTATTAGGAAGTTTTTAGTGTAGTAACAGAGGAAGTTTAGCTTTAAATCTTTAGTAAAACCAAAAAGCTGCTCGGGACACAAAGCATTTCATATGTAGGGTTGAAAAAGAGCCCTATCCTAAGGGTGTGGATCGTTTGTATTAATATAAGCATTAGTGGATACTTTTACAGTTGGAACACGCATGTGACTTATGATAACAGGTGTTAATGGACTATTCTTGACCGGAACATTATACTGTTTAGTTAGGTTAAAAATTTATTTTTATGTATGTATGTAATATGTTGTCTTACGTATATTTTTTTCTTTATATTTTGATAACAGGTATTAATGGACTATTCTTGATCGAAATATTATACTGTCTAGTTAGGTTAAAAATTTATTTTTACATATATATACTATATAATATGTTGTCTTCCGTATATTTACTTCTTTATATTTTGATATCTTTTAGTAAATTTTTTTGGCTCCGCCATCTACCACTCCCTTCACGTACCCAAAAGTTGACTATGGTTAAACAAAAAACTTTTGTAGCATAAATTTTCATTATAAATCTGATAAAGGGTCTTGATTTGAAACTTTATAATTTAATTTCTAAACTTTGTAATATTTTCTTTTTCAGATCGGAACTTGGAGACATGCGGAACTTTTTTAAAGGGAATAGATGTGAACAGAATACCAACAATTACAGATGTAGAAGAAGAAGAAGAAGAAGGTGGAGTTTCTTCACCAAATAGTACTATTTCAAGTTTGAGTGGAAATAAGAGAAATGAAAGAGAAATAAATTGTGAGGAAGAATTGGATTGTTGTAGAGGTATTAGTGATGAAGAAGATGGAGAAACTTGTAGAAAAAAACTAAGACTTACTAAAGATCAATCTGCTGTTCTTGAAGAGAGTTTTAAAGAGCACAACACCCTCAACCCTGTAAGTTTTCTTCTACCAATTAAGTTCACAATTTATGTAGGATTTATTATTTGTTTGGATATGTTGCTCGGACTCTCTAAATATGTTGCCGGGTGTGTATCGGATCCTTCAAAAGTAATGTATTTTTGAAGGATCTGACACGGACGTAGCAACATTTTGGAAGTTTGTGCAACATAGGTATTTGGTATGGCGGAAAGTTATTTTTCTGAAAATATTATCCAGTGAGAAATTTTACCTTCCCATGTCTGGTTGGAGAGTGAAATTTTTTTTCTATAAAAATATTTACTAAATATTGATAATAATATTAGCAAATAGAATAGAGGTTTGATAAAACAAAATTTGAGTATTAAAGATCGAAAATAGTATCGAAAATTGACCCTATTATATTGCTGTTGCTATTGCCTGTTGCTTTATTTCTAGTGAGGGTCTATCGGAAATAATATTCTACCTTTATAGGGTATTTATAGGGTAGCGGTAAGGTCTGCGTATACACTATCCTCCGCAAATCTCACTTATGGAATTAAACTGGGTTTGTTGTTGTAATATTATCGAAATTTGGTTAAAACAATAATATGAAGTAAATAGTGAGTGATAATAGTGAGTTATAAGGTGTGCGTACACGCTACCTTTCTCCGACTCCATTTTTGAGATTAAACTTGGTTTGTTATTATTGTTGAAATAATATTGAAAATTGGTTAAAACAGTAATATGAAGTTAATAGTCAATAATAATAGCGAGGAAAATAATTTTCGACCACGAGTGAAAGAAAATAACTTATTTTTTAGGAAAATATTTTTCGAAAAATATTTTAGATCATACCAAACATACCTTTAGAGTTAATTGGTTCAGAATATATGTATACATTAAAAATTTATTTTCAAATGTATATGAATTCAATATTAACAATAAATTCAGTTGAACCCACAAAATTTGCTTGCGCTGTTATTACATTATTAGGTGTTAGTGTGTGTGTGTTTTGGTCTGTTATGAGATTTTTACTTAAACATATTAGCTTATTATTATTATTTTTGTGATAATTTTCTTTTATTACAGAAGCAAAAGCAAGCTTTGGCAAAGAGACTAGGATTAAGGCCTAGGCAAGTGGAGGTCTGGTTTCAAAACAGAAGGGCAAGGTGAGATTTTTGTTTCCTTTCAGGGGTCTTTTTGGGATTTTACTGCACATCTTTAAGAATAATGAATATAATGATGTTGAAAATGATATGTAATACTAATAATTACCAAAACATTGAACGGTATATATCATATGTCAAAATCAAATCATATTTGACATTTTGGTATATACTGCATTTCTTTCTCTTGAAATAATGATTGATGATATTGACAATGATATAGCAGTAATAAGACCAAAAGATTCAACAGTATATCATATGTGAAAGAATCTAACTTATATACTTTGATATTTTAAATAATTTTTAGGGTTTTTTTATTTTTAACTTGTGCCAGAAACTATTTACATTTGGTAGCCGACAAAGTGTATAAAATTTGTATAATTTTTGAATATAACATACAGAAATGCACATATCTACACAAAGGCGGATCCAAAATTTGAAGGCCGGGATGCACTTTTGGATGCAACCAAAATCTGCTTTATATATAGGGTGCCCACTACTAATATATCACTATTTTCTAAAGACATATACATGTATACATGTAGTTTTTTTGCCGAACTTTTACGGGTGCCGATGACCCCTCTCGATATAGCATAGATACGCCTCTGTATATAAAAGGTATACAAAAAAATATATTTTTTTAGTTATTATTTTGAGAGCGACTATACAATGTTATTTTATTGATTTTTTATACCAATTAACTAGTGCGATTTAATCCATTGTAGCAAGTTATTTAACCTTTTATGTTTCCTACTTCCATTTATAACGAAAAATTTTAGACGATATGATAATGTATAGATTCTTTATGTTATTAACGTACTTATTTATTCAATGAATATTTTTTGGATTTTAACTAATGGGTCAAGCATTTTTTTTTGTGAACAGGACAAAATTGAAGCAAACAGAAGTAGACTGTGAGTTTTTGAAGAGGTGTTGTGAGAATCTAACTGAAGAAAACAGAAGATTACAAAAGGAAGTTCAAGAGTTAAGGGCACTAAAGCTATCACCTCAATTCTACATGCAAATGACCCCTCCCACCACCCTCACCATGTGCCCATCATGTGAGCGTGTCACGGGCCCACCAACTCCATCCCCGTTAGGGCCCACAAATGTCGACCCTCGATCCCACCAAATGGGGCTGGCCCAACAACAACTGCCCATGCCGTTTAATCTTTGGGCCACCTCTCCCGTCCCGCATAGGCCCACCAGCGCCCTAAACCCTAGATCGTGATTTTGCCATCGACGGAAGGGTAATTTGGTCATTTGAGTTGATATACTAATCTTGGAAAATTCAACAACATGATGTGTATGTATGAAAATAGGTCTAAGATATGGTTGTTTTGATATGGAGGATATGGTGGGTCTCAAAATTTCTTGGTTTTATTTTGGACCAATCCTTTTCTTGTATTAACCAGCTAGTGCAGTCATTTTACTCTTTTAGTAATAGTACATCTTCCCCATTATAAGTTTCAAATGGTGGGGACTAAAGATTAGAAAAGAGGACTTTAGATGTAGAGCAATCAAGTGGTACCCAATTATATTAGTCCTAAATTAACCAAGTTCAATGTATGTCTTGCAATCAAAAATTTGAAAAAGAGTTTGTTTGACATGTTCTTTGAAATGATTTTCATAGAAGTCTAGGTTGAAAATATGTGAAACTTCCCTCTAGTAATTAGAGGCGGACCTATGTATAATGTTGAATGGTTATCAAACCCAATAATTTCAGTAAAATTTTTCTATATGCAAGTGTGTATATCTTAAAAATGAATGTATAAGTAACTTAACACGCCTAACACTAGAAGCATTTAGGGTTATCAATTGAGCATAATAGTGGTGCCTTTGTCGTGTTAAAATGCTCGATGTGTCTCTGCATGCAATGCAACCGTGATAATTTTCAGTAAATTTTTTATATATGCAAGTGTGTATATCTTAAAAATGATTGTAGAAGTAACTTAGTGCGCCTAACACTAGAAGCATTTAGGGGCATCAATTGAGCATAATAGTGGTGCCTTTGTCGCGTTAAAATCCTCGATGTGTCTCTGCATGCAATGCAACCGTGATAATTTTCAGTAACTTTTTTGTATATGCAAGTGTGTATATCTTAAAAATGATTGTATAAATAACTTAGCGCGTCTAACACTAGAAGCATTTAGGGGTATCAATTGAGCATAATAGTGGTGCCTTTGTCGCGTTAAAATCCTCGATGTGTCTCTGCATGCAATGCAACCGTGATAATTTTCAGTAAAATTTTTGTATATGCAAGTGTGTATATCTTAAAAATGATTGTACAAGTAACTTAGCACGCCGAACACTAGAAGCATTTAGGGGCATCGGTTGAGCATAATAGTGGTGTCTTTGTCGCGTTAAAATCTTCTATGTGTCTCTGCATACAATGCAACCGTGTCTACAACGTTTGGTTCGGTAAAATTTATCTGCATTCCTCACCAAATCAAATTATTTGACCTTAGCAGATAGAAAAGAGTGTACGAAAGAACATATTTTACATTCACTGGTTTGGTGTTAATTCCGTGGGCGAGTAATTATTAGTTTTTACCCGTTTGGTTCTTCATATTCCTTAATATAAGTAACAAGGGCACACAAAAAAAGGCCAAATTTGATTCGATTAAACTTGAATGTGGACTTAAATGTAACAAAGGACTCCTGTCAATGGTACATAAGAAGCCTGGAACCTACAATGATCATCTGCAAAAGGGAAGATGTTATTTAATTAATGCTATGTCCATTTCAAAAGATTGTCTTAGTTCGACTTGACACAAACTTTAATAAAGAAGCGAAGACTTTTGAGATATATGGTTTTATATCAGCCATAGCATTTGTGTAGCTGTAAAACTTTTGAAACTTGTCGCCTGAAACTAATCATAGCATCCGTGTGGCTATAAATGTTTCCTATTAAGGAAATAATGAAATGTGCCAATTTTTTTGGAACACATTAATAAGGTAATTTGGAAGTTTACCAATCATATATAAATACTTATTCTATTTAACTAATTGAAACAATCAGGATAACAAAATTTTCAGAATGCAAATTCTACAGAACACTCCTAGGCACTTGACCAATATTTACAATTAGGCATGATAATGGTGATGGAGTGGAATTTCAATGACTAGTTTGACCTCAAGTTTGATTAAATCGACTGCAGTTCTATAAATGTCTGAGTTCCAGACTTATAAGGCTCCAAGAAAAACGGATGTCCGGCGCACAAAGCATCTCGTATTCACGCAGGCTCCGGGAAATGGCCGCACCACAAGAAGTTTGATTTAGACAATCTACCCTAATACAAGCATTAGTGACTGCTTTCACGACTTGAACCCGTGAGTTATAGGACACACGGAGACAACTTTATGTTGCTCCAAGACTCTCCTTCACTTATAAGGCTCGACTATTCAGCTTAAATATATATATATATATATATATATATATATATATATATATATATATATATATATATATATATATATATATATAT
>MU731529.1:12692-29246 GCA_026770625.1 Nicotiana glauca
ATATATTCAGCAACTTGGGAACATTAAATTTCAAATCAAAACTTGTGCATTGGCAAATATGCAGTTAATCAAGGACTATGGATAATTTGAAATTCAAGAGGGAAAGGATTAGCAATATTGATCATAGGTAGAGCAGCAGGACATTTTCCACAGAAGCAGTACCAGTTTTGTTGTAGCAAAACTTTAAAAGGTGATCACACAACACAATTGAGACAGGAAATTGCTCAGTATACAGTATTAAGGAAATCAAAATATCAGAACCAGAAGACAAATAATAGTACAAACAAGAACAGTTAACGGCAGAAAAATCTTAAGACATCGGCTGACAGGAATACATCACAGACAATGGCGGACCTATGTGTAATCTTGAGGGGTCACTTGACCCCGTAAATTTTAACAGAATTTTGTATATATATGTGTATACCTTGATAATGGTTAATTTAAATCACTTGGTGCTTGAACACTAAAAGCCTTTAGGGAACACTGGCTGAGCAGAATACTGGTGCTCTCGTGACGTTAAAATCCTAGGCCTTCCTCTGATTATTTCACAGCAAACTCCACCAATTCACTTAAGCTCCAAACTCTTTCTCGGGTGCATGAAGTTCCTTCTTCTGCTTTTCTAATCCACTACTGAATGAGGCAAAAATGAGTCGGTTAAGCTCAACTCATTTGAATGATAAACTACTTCTACACTGGACTGCTGAATTTGGTACGAGATGCTTATTCTCAATCTGTTTTTGTAAAGCACAAGTTTTTCAAGGTGGATCTAAAACCATCTAACTCAAAACCTTAAGGCAAAAGGTGAAAGTAGTCCAGGATCATTATAAAGCACTAGGAACAAAAAGGAAAAAGAACAAGATATCAAGAGCCAAATTAGCTCTATCAAAAAGAACGCTAGAGGGCAAATAATCAAGTATAGTTCTACTGGCATTTTCATAATTAAGAAATCGGAAAGTTAATTTGCACATCACCTGAAATGCAGTGGAAGCAACTTCAACTTTGATCTTACTGTCCGTCAAGATATGGTAGGAAACAATGCTCTAAATTTGACTTGAAGTTCTCGTTATCCCACTTCAATTGGCTCCACCATTCTGATGCTCCTCTAATTACTTTGATGTTCTTGGAGTTTTGAATAGACAGAGGCAATTTGCTTATTTGATTGCATTTTATCACACTAAGTTCCTCCAGGTGTTCCCACGTATTCGGTGGCTCGCCTAGAGTTCCTAATTTTGGACAGTCTTCCAACAGTAACTTCCGAACCCTTGGTATTTCTGAGTTCACAAGAGTTGACTGGCTTGAGCCGCTTTGTACAAACAACTCTACCAACTGCTCACAAAAGGAAATCAAGATCTCTTCCAGGTGCTTCGGTGCAGAAGAAGCTCTACCAACATTAAAAACACATGTTAACCTTTGACAATCGTACATATCTAGTTGGCGCAGTTCAGAAAATCTTAAACTCAGATGATGACTGAAATCAGAAACACTCTTTAAATTATGTATGGAGTGGAGGCGGAGACATTCCAGATTCGGCAGAGGGTCTAACTGTCCACTTCCTTCTTCCACTGATCTGAAATCACAAGAACAGTATTTAATGTGTAGTGATTTTAATCCATCAAAATTGTTGTAGACAATCAACTTCCTGAGACCCCTGCAATCGACCAAGTACAGTTCCGAAGCAAAGTGCAACATGCCTAAGAGCTCTCCTTTACTGAAATTTTCACACTTGGAGATGCCTATCATTCTCGTTGACAAGTTGTATTTTAGTGCAAATTGACCTTCCCCAACTTCAATGCAAAACCTTTTCAATCTTGACATCCAGGTGTGGTCCTTATTCAAAATTGATGAGCTATCCACTCTAACACAAAGAGAAGTCAGCTTGTGTAGAGATGAGAGCTCATCAAAAGAGGTTGATCCAAGAAGAGTCATCTCATTCTTTCTGCCCCTATGGGATATGGTATCCAACATATTTATCATTTCAATTCTATACATTTTGACAAAAATACCTTTGTCGATACTCTCCAAATCAGCTGCAGGCAGATTTAATAGCCTCAGGTCTGTCAACTTGTCCATACCTTGCGGCAGACAATGTAACCTTGTATTGTCACAATCGAGCAATTGCAAATTGTGAAGATTACCAATAGGTGGTAACTCTTTCAACCCAATGCAATTTTGTAGTATTAGAGCATGTAGTTGATATAAACTATTTATGGAAGAAGGCAGTGCAGTAATACCAGTTTGACTCAGATTCAGAACTCTTAGGGCTGGAAATGCCAAAAAGAATGTATCAGGAATTTTCACAAGGGGACCATTGTCTTGCAAAAGTAAGGTTGTCGTCTCTGGGCATTCCATGATGGAATCAGGTAGACGTTTGATTTTGTTGCTTACGAAAGATATTCTCTTGACAGAAGTTGACACATTAATATGTGATATATCAGCCAACCCAACTCCAGCTTGAATAACAGAGTTGTGTTCATTCCCAAAGGAATTAGCTATCCATATAGCAACATCGCGAACCACGTCATGCATCTTCACGGAATCCAACTTATAGGTTTCTAGCAAGCAGGCGTCCTTTAAACTCTCAACCATTGTGATTCCCCTATTGTAGGCTTCTTCATATGTGTTACGTTCTCCAAGGAACCCCTCCGCCCACCAACAATGTATGAGATCATCTGTTGAAATAGCCACTGGATATAAAGAGCAATAGAAGAAACAACTTTGAATGTCACCTCCCTTTTTGTTCACATGTTTGCTTCTTTGCTCTGAAGATAAATCAATATCCTCAGACTCTAAAGAATCAAAACTCCACTTGATGACCTTGTAAACCTTATCTTTTATATCTTTGTTATGAGGTTCGGACCTTCTAAGTGATTCCAAAGCATCTTTCCACAGCTCGACCCTCTTTTTCCCTCTCATAGATGCTCCAATGACAGTGATTGCTAAAGGTAATCCATCGCACTCCATTGCAATTTCTTTTGCGAATGGTTGAATATGCTGCAGATTCGCAATATCTCCCGCATTTTTGACAAACATGTGCCAAGATTCATCCTCATCTAATGTGTACACCTTTATTTCCTTATCTGTTCTCATTTGCCTACAAACATCCAAAAACCGAGAAGTTATAATTACCTTGCTTCTTGGGGAATCTTCAGGTTGGGGCACACATACATGATCCAAGTTTATTGGTTCCCAAACATCATCCAGCATAAGAAGGAAACCCCTTTCTTCCTTGAGCCTTTGATGAATTTTGCTGGCAATGCTTTCTATGCTTTCCTCTATATCTACCTGTAGTTTTAATCTCTTGCCAATTTTTGCTTGGATCTTTCTTATATCTGTTGGTTTGGGCACTGTAGCCCATACAACAACACCCAAAGATGGTTTGGAGCTGAATATATCAGTGTCTTGGAGCTCATTGTTCAGATTCTTTACCAAAGTTGTTTTACCAACTCCTCCCATACCCCATACACCAATGAGGTATACCTGAAAGGATTCAAAATACGCATAAAACAATTTATCCACAAGTGAAAGATGCATATATAGAAGAAATTTAGCATAGAAAGAAGTTGGCAGGAGGCTTTGATCATTCAAACATAATCCCTTGATCTCAACTTTCTTAACTTAGAGAGGGTGTTTAGGTAAGCTTATAAGGTCGTTGAAGCTAAAAAAAGGCACCTAGTGTACTAAGCTCCCGCTATGCGCGGGGTCCGAGGAAGGGCCTGGACGAACATGTGACCTCCTGGTCACATGACAACAACTTTATCGGTTACGCCAACGCTCCCCTTCTATAAGCAGATTAAAGCAGCTTATAAGAACTTATTACCTTTTCGACGCATTTGGTAAACACCCTAAATGCTTATAAGCCAAAATCAGCCAAAAGTCTTTAGCTCGTCACCCCCAAATAGACCATTTAATTATTATCAGTTTTAACACGTCTACCCAGACATGTATCTCCTTATTTATAAAATCAGTTTCAGTATTTTATACTTATCAAGTACATTCAATCGGCTATCCCCAAATGGGCTCTTAACCTCCTTATGAAAATGGGTACCAACACACATATTGTTAATATACAAAATCAACTATGACTAAGCACCATGCATTTTGAGTACAAAATCTAACTAGACATGAATTAAAGGAATTAGCAACTACCAAATTGTTTAGGATTACTAATCTTGGTTTAAGTTCAACTACAATACCTTATCATCTTTTAACTATTGTAGGATCTCTTTGAGATTTTTTCTTGCGGTTCGCTGGCCTTCTATTGATGGACCTGGGATGAACTCAACTTTTTTCACATAATCTTCTACCACCAAATTGGATCCAAAATTTTCTTGGATTGCTATAAGCCTGCAAACTTGATCTATCAAGTTCCGTGCTCGAGTAGAGAGTTCCGAGCAAAGATCGCAATTTATGCAACATTTAAATGCAACCATCTTCATCATTAAAATGCCATCTTGGATAGAGTCCCATTCATTCTCTAGCTTGTCAACCTCTATAAGCCACTTAAGAACATCTGGTTTTGGTTTATAGCCTTCTCTCAAAGCTCTGTCTATCTTCGCTTTGATATCATTTCTAAACTCTCTTAGCTTTAGCATTTCCTTTCTTGCATTTTCTGTATTTGATGAGAAATGGATGGCATTCTCAATCTGAAGATAGATGCATTTACACACAAACTTTCCCACCTCAACAATAAAGCCAGATACAACAGAAAATATTATGTCCATTGAACAATTCTTCTGATCAGAATGCTAATGATACTCTCAAAAATGATTAAGTGAAGCTAAACTGATTGTTTCTTCTTTATTTAAGACAGAAATCCAGGAAAATCTTTAATCAACTTTAAATAGTTGTTGTGGAGCCTGTTCAGTCTTGTGCAGATGGGAGAAGAATGATTCCTTTTATATTTAATGGTAAGTACTTTGGACAACCATTTTTTTTTCCTTTCTACTACTATTTTATTAACAAAGCAAACATACAGAAGGAAAAGAATAAAAAGCAATGTCACCAGCAAGAGAATTTTAGATTATATAAATGAAATAAGAAGCTTTATTCATTATTTAGGATCAAAATAATCACGTTCATGCGGAAGCTAGTAAAACAAACCTTGAACGACGATAAATCATACAACAAAAGATAAATATATCAAAAGTGACACAAATATTTAAAGTGGTTCGGTCAATTGACCTACATCCAAAGACGGAAATGAACACTCTACTACATAAAAGAGAGTACAAAATATCGAGAGAATAACTTCACAAAGAGACACACACAAGTGGCACGCTAACATTGTCCCAAAGATTCAAGACTCTCAAAAACCCCTAATGGCTGCATTGTGGATGCTACTAAATGAAAAACCCTAATGGCTGCATTGTGGATGCTACTAAATGAAAATGAATGATCCTCAATTTTGTAGAAATCCAAAACCTTTCCCTCTAAAACAAATGACTTGTCAAATATAGAAGAATTATATTTTCCTTTTCGTAAAAGGTAAATCAATTATGGCAAATATATTATCTTTCCTTCAAAAAATAGGAAAATCAAATATATATAAGATTAGTCTTAGCTTCTTAATGTTCTTGAGGTTAATCAATGTTTTCCTTGACTATGATTGGAAGAATTGAACTGAAAATAGCACTTGGTGATAGAAATACATATGTCAAATTTATTTTTACTGGCTAGTATTAATTTATACATGTATGCTTACCTTGGCAGCCTCAATATCTAGATCATTAAACCTGTTCTGTTTCATTAGAGGTCTTAATAGGCAGACTAAGAACAAGATCTGACTTTTAAAAGGCCTTGTTACAGTATCACAATTTCATGTGTTTGTAAAATTACTAAGTTTGCTCTTCGTATTAATAAGAAGGAATAAAATAATCATTGTAAATCATGATAAAACTGATGGTCTTTTGAAGAATAAATTCATCAGCTGAAAAACATAACCTCCAAAAATTCAGTATCAATCTGGAAAAAAACAATTTATCGTTAGGATAACAGATAGCTCATTATAGACTGCTAGTTTAGGTGGGAAATATGTGTGGATTTATTTTATCCCAATTTCAACATTTACTTCGATAAAAAATGACGAGAATATAAAGGTCAAATTGCAACACAGGAACAATGGAGCATACCTCAAGAATGAAGGCAAGTGGTTGGCACAGTATTAGTTGAAGGCACTCGGTGTTGGTTGCGATAACTTTTTGGGGCACTACCTCAAAAATATTTCTCGTAAATCCCTCCTGACATGGACTAAATCTTGCCTTTCACGCACATTTGAGTGAGAAACAAGTGTTTGGCCATGTTGTATTGGGAAAAATTTAATTTGTATATCGGAGATGACATGTAGACTGGTGAAACAGTCAAAAAAAAATTAAGGTTAGTTAAGAGGTACGAGCAACAACAAGTACGAGAAAGTTAAATAGAAGAGGCACGAACAGTCGTACAAGCCATTCAACGCTCGTACCTATTCAACATATTTAAAGCTCAAAGATCGAGAAGAATCAAAGTAATGAATCTGACAGCAAACAAGAGTCCCGATACAATATCTAATAAATATTAAATACTAAAGACGTTAGAGGGTGTGTATTTAATGTATATGATTGTGTAACGTAGCATTTACGGTCATTAATTGCTCATAATAGCCTTATTATGACAAAGGTAGGACTCATATCCCCAAAATAGCTATAAAAGTGGAAGGAACAAACAATTGTAGGGACACGAAACACTATTGAAATATATCTTGTTTTACTTGCTTTCTGGTCATATTATTCACAAATTTCTTTCTTTATATACCTTTTTAATTATTAGTAATCCGTGTTATTCTAAATTCTAGCTTTGACTAAAAGTCTAATTTGTGGTTAAACACATGTCAGCCTCGGGGATTTTACGAGACACTTTTGGTGTCTATTTATCCATTGTCATAGTTAAGGTGTATACTTGGCGGTAGGTGGCATGGTTAAAGGGCTATCATGTATTTTGCCAAAGTTAATAGAAATTGGAACAATTGTGATTATGCAAGGCTATAGTGTTGGGTTTTTGGCTCACAACAGTGTAAATAGGAAATGGAGAGAATTTTTTTTTTTGAATTTTCCTCCTTACAAAGGAACATTGTTCCATATTGGAGGAAAACTCATCAATTGGGTATTATATATATAAATACACTTCTTTTAGATCTTAAAAAGTTTAGAAGAAGTCAAGTCTCGAGCCGTTGTCGCTTGACACGACTTTAGATTTAGATTTGTCAAATGATCTGATTGATTGATTAACTTTTGGACCAAATTTATTTGTTAAATATTGAGATTGTATTAATATTTTTAATCCAAATCAACCGTTTCTGTAATGGTAATTTTATCTTTTCTACCATTTTATTTTCCCGTTAAAATTCGAAATTGGCGGTTTGCGCAAATAGCCGTTTCATAAAATAACCTCTTTTAGTTACAGTCTTAAAGGAAGAGTTGCAATTCTTTGATTTGAACCCAACCTGGCTATAAATACCAGGTCATTCCCTCAAATTTTCCTTACGAAAATTCTGAATTCTCATTCTTCCTTCTACATTGTTTTCTAATAGAAAATAAACAAAGGTAAGTGTGATTTGCTACCAATCTTTGAGTTTGTTGGTCACCAGAGTTTGAAGTGCCGCTACACCAGTAAGGGTAATCCATTCTATCCTGGGAGAAAATATTCCTAAACCTCGGGTACTAGAAAGGATTAAGTTCCTTAAAAAAATACTGTGAATTAAATGAGCTCGACTAATTCTACTTCTTCTACATTTCTATTTTTCTATTGTTCCTATTTCCTCGAATACAGAATCATTAACAAGGTTAAGGAACATAATCAAATATTCTGCATTCGTGTTTTATACTATTATGTAGACTAAAACCTGTGTGTTTTCTTTTCCGAGTTTGGAGATTAACAAGGTCCGACTAATGCGCAGGCATTGGCACTGGTAGAAAAGCCGGAAAAAAATTTCGTGATTGATTTCAATAGCCGGCAACAAAAGATATTTTTCTGTTTGATTACCCTAAGCCAACAAATGTTTATTAAGAAAGAAGTCCTAGTTGTGCCAGACGGAACTTCGGATAATGAACGCTTCCATATGAGTGAGGCATGGAAGCATTGCATTCTGATTTTCTTTGCAAGAATTATATTTTTAACGGACTGGAGGACGATCTATGAGGGTGTCTGTCTAAGCTTATAAGCTGGTCAAACTGGCTTATAAACACTTTTTGGCTTATCTACGTGTTTGGTAAATCAAAAGTGCTTATAAGTAAAGTGCTTATAAGTCAAAAATAAGCCAAAAGTCATAAGTTGGTCTCTCCCAACTTATCAAATTTCAGCTTATAAGCTCTTTAGGTTTGACCAAAACATTTACTATTCTACCCCTAAAATACTTATTTTTAAAACAAAACCCTACGTATATTACTCTATCCTTCTTCATAAAACCTAAACATATGTTGCCTCTCTAGCCGTGCCATTGCTTCCTTTGTTACGTGCTTCTTTCGTTCTTCTCTGTAACTATCAGATAGATTTAAGATAATTTGTCTCTTTCATCGCATCTGTTTCAAACTTTAGTGAGTATTTTTTATTTGTCAAATTTATATTTCTGGGGCAGTGTTTTGCTGCATGTGTAACACGCCAGCCTTTCTCTTTTAAGCATGAGTTTTCTTGTCTTCTTACTTTTGTGCACGTAGTGATAACATTATTATACATAAAGGATTAATTAAAAAGTGCTCCTGTCAAATTTAATTATCACATCATCCCTTAAAGAGTTGAGATTTGACAATACAATTGTCATACTTTTTTGTATAACCGATGGAGCAGTAGTCTTCACAACTTTTTGTACAATGCATATAGCTGTGTCCATTCCCCAACTCCCACTTATATATATTAGTAAAGTAATATAATAATATGTTTATCTCTATCAAGTGCCATCTTTCCCTGCAAATAGTAATCTTCGCCAAGTTTTTGACCAAATAGAAAATCACAAATTAATTTAAACTGCTAGTTGCACATAAAGGCATCCGAACATATGATGATGTCAAAAAGTTTTCAACAAAAGAATCTTGACAACTCTTTACTTGGTCTACCATTTTTAATGCACAAACCAATCAATAATGTGGAAGGCCTATGGTAAAACTAGTCAAGGCAGATTAAAATTTCTTTACCAACCAATTATGCTAGAAGGCCTATGGTAAAACTAGTCAAGGCATATTAAAATAATTTCTTTACCAACCAATTATGCTGGAAGGCCTATGGTAAAACTAGTCAAGGCAGATTAAAATATCGTAATTTTAACCAAGTACTCTAGATTTCCAGTTAAATCAACATCTGAATATATTAAATCAATCAAAGGGAAGGATTTTTGTAGTAGGAAATATAGCTCAATATTCTATCTTTTTAATAGCATCAATATCCTCCTAAAAAAAACTTGGCAATGGCTTGATTAGTAGTAATTATTAATATCAGTCAGATCTGCATGCTTTTTTTGTGGATAAGATTATTTGGTTTATAGTAACTTAAGTTAATCACTAGTAGTACTATTTATTTATTAATAATCCTTCAGTGGAGAGAAATACTGGATAAAATTGCAAATACAAGTGAGTTTCTTTGTTTGTTTGTTTGTCTATTTTGCATAATGGATGAGTTATTAATTAATTCTTTCAATTGGGCCACCGCGTTTTGCTGATTTGCTTTCTCATAGCTTCTATTCTGGGTAGTTTATTTTGTAATTTCTATATATAAAAGTTCTGATATATTCCATATTCTTATTTAAAAAGCACATTTTATTTTGTCCTAGACCTCGTGGCAGTGGGTTGTCAAATAGCTACTCTATTTTCTATTAAACATGCTTGTGTTGTTATATGTGTACGTTTATAGCTAAATCTTGTGATCTCTTCAGATTGTTAACATTCAATTATGGGAGAATGACATAATGCTAAGTGGGACGAATATGCGCATATTAAATTCATTGAATTGTGTGAGCAAGAAGTTAGAAAATAAAATAGGCCAAACACTTACTTGTCTAAAGATGGATGGAAGAATATGGTAAATGAGTTCAATAATAAGACGGGACTAGAATATACTAGAAAATAAATGAAAAATCATTGGGATCACATGAAAGCAGAGTGGACTCTTTTTAAGCAGTTGATGAGAGGTGAGACAGGTTTAGGATGAGATCCCACAATAAAAATAATTATTGCAGACGATGATTGGTGGGAGCAAAAAATTAAGGTACATTGTTCTCCCTTTTCTATTAATTATTTCATAACTCTATTAATTATTAGTTCCATTTGTTTGCTTAGAGTAATTTTAAATTCTTTTTTACAGGAGAATTCTAAATACAAAAAATTTAGGAACAAAGACCTTTCACTTATATGGTTTTATTACGATGTTTTATTTACTGTTATCATTGCCACCGGAGAGAGAGCACGTGCAACAAATCAAGAAGAAGAGTCGGAAGTTGGGTTAGATCAAGATGATGATGGAACAAATGATGTTTATGATAACGACATAGAACAATGGAATGATTAAAGAAGTGACGAAAGTCATGACTTGCAGAATGTGGATTCAATTACGTTTCCTGAGCCATCGCTTAGAAAGCGAAAGTCAATAGATGGAAGTGGCAGTAGCATTCAAGTGAAAAAGCGCAGGACAAAAAATAATTCATTATCGCTAAAAAAGGAGATACGCTCCCTAGTTGAGTTCATATCTGACAACAACACATCTAAATCTTCAGAGCCCACCATTGAGAAGTGCATGGACATTTTAGAAAATATTCCTGGTATTCTTGGGGGGAGTGATATTTTTAATTGTGATGTGAACTTGTTGACATAGAAAGAGATGCAACGTGCATTTTTTAAGTTGTCTACTGACGAAGCTAGGAAATCTTGGTTGGAGTACAACTACTGACGATCCTTTATGTCAAATAATCCATCTAATCCAATCTAAGAAGTTATTGATGATGCCTTACCCACATTACATTAGCATTAGACATTCTAGTTTTTCTTAATGTTTTGTTTCCTGTTTAGACATAATGGAGGTTTAATCATTTTTTGTTTAGACATTACGTATTTTATTTTAGTAAATGACTATACTATCAACTTTGAAGTTAGCATTTATCATTTTTAATTCGTAACAATTTGCATGTCTATTTCATTTCAGTTTAATGGAATGCTGGAACAATGACTTGTTAAATGACGAAAATGAAGAAGAGGAAACTCAAGAAAATAAGGTACAGATGGCACTATGTTGAATAGCATGTAAGAGTATATTGATATATTATGAGAAATACATTTGCAAGGAACCATGCCGTACATCTAAACGCACTGGGAATATTTTTATCCAAGAGATATTACATAGAAATGAGACTCGGTGTTATGAAAATTTTAGATTGAGGAAGTCAGTGTTTCTTGATTTAAGCAAAGATCTAACTGATAAATATGGTCTTAAACCCACGCGTGGGATGCCTGTCTATGAGGAGTTAGGGATGTTCTTGATGATTTGTGCACATGGTGCTGGAAATCGATTGGTACAAGAGATTTTTCAACATTCAGGAGAAACAATTCATAGGCATTTTTATAGTGTTCTAAAGGCCATTGGTAAGCTTGCAAGAGACATAATTCGGCCACATTCAAGTTACAATGATGGTGCAGGAGATTACAAGCCATGTAATCAACGATATCTTCCTTTCTTTAAAGTAAGTGACATACTTAATAATTACATTATTATATTTTTATATTTTAACTAAAAAATTATCTAGTGTAAATCTATATTTAGTTTATGCATGTATATATTTTTAGGATTGTATTGGAGCACTTGATGACACACATATGAAAGCAAGATTGCCTCAAGGTCAAGAGATACCATATATTGGGCGTAAAGGTTATCCTACTCAAAATATTCTTACTGTTGTCGACTTTAATATGTGTTTTACATTTGCATGGGCTGGGTGGGAAGGGGCAGCTCATGATAACCGTATATTTGGTGAGGCACTTCGTAGACCCGAACTGAATTTTCTACATCCTTCAGGGGACAAATATTATCTTGTTGATGCAGGATATTCACATATAAAAGGATATATGGCTCCATATAAAGGGGATAATGTGAGATACCACCTTGCAGAATTTCATCGAGGTGCGACACAACGATTGCGATCACCAAATGGACATAAAGAAATGTTCAATTATTTGCATTCTTCTTGCAGAAATATTGTAGAACGAACTTTTGGGGTATGGAAAGCAAGGTGGTCTATTTTGCGAGATATGCCTTTTAATCATATTGACACTCAAAGAGATATCGTATTGGCTACAATGGCGATTCACAATTACATTAGAAAGAAATATAAAGTGGACAATGCATTCCAAGAAGCTGAGAATGAGAGATATTTGCCACGTGTTGATCCTGATGTTGGAAGATCCACAAGAGTCAATGTTGCAAATGAAAAAAATATAGAAAATCAAGGAGATAATAATATTTGGATGGTAGTTCATGATCTGATTGCTCAAGATATTTATGATAGTAGAATGTTTTAATCTTATTTATTACAAACAATAGATATTAAGTGCTTGTTTCTTCTCTACAAACACTGTGTGCATTATTTAAGGTTTTCTTCTTAACTTTTGTTAATTTATACTCCACCCCTTCAAATTTATGACTGTATACTTATCATAACATAAATTATATTTATAAAAAAGATATTATCTAATCATTTTTATAATTAAAATAACAGAATAAATAGGTAGAATTTATGTAGAATCTAAAATTTTGAAAAAAATAACGTTTTTTGTAGTGTAAATTGTTATAAGGTTATTTAAGTCATTTTAACATAAAAAGAGCTTATCAGCACTTTTAATCAATCAGTTTCAGCTGCTTATTATTAATTTCAGCACTTTTATCCAAACACGTAACTGCTTATTTTTTAAATCAGCTTCAGCACTTAAAAGTGCTTTTCAGCCCCTAATACTTATCAGCTACTCTAAATCAGCTAAGCCAAACGGGCTCTATATAACGTATATAGTAATGTGGAGACGTCAAAAGAGTTATGGACTGTACTTGAAAAGAAATACAAAATTGAAGAGGTCGAATTGAAGAAGTTTGTCGCCGCAAAATTCCTGGACTATAAAATGGTAGATAGCAAATCCAAGAACTGCAAGGGATTCATGATCTCCTTACTGAAGGTATAATTCGTTAATACTTTTGTTGAAAGTATTAATTATATTATTATTAATATATTTTTTATTGAAGTGTTGGTCATCAATAAAGCATTTCAAGTTGCAACATTGATTGAGAAGTTGCTTCATTTATGGAAGGACTTCAAAAATTATTTGGAAGACAAATGCAAGGAGATCTCGCTCGAAGATCTCATTGTTCGGTTGAGAATCGAAGAGGACAAAGCTAATGAAAAGAAGGTTCGTGGATAATGAAAAAAGGGTCAAGCAAACATGGTTAAAAAGAACAGGGAAATTGATGACTTGCATGCTATGCTTTCTGAATGCAACTTGATAGGAAATCCTAAGGAATAGTGAATTGTTTTTGGAGTCACTCGCCATTTTTGTGCTGTTAGAGAAGTGTTTACTACATATGGTCTTGTTGGACCCTAAAAGACGCTCTTTATGAGAAATTCTGCAACGGCCAAAATTAAAGGACGTGAAAAGATATTTCTGAAAATGACTTCCGTCAAGGTGATGACTCTCAACAATGTTCTTCAAGTTCGTGAAACAAGAAAGAATTTGGTTTTTACTGCATTTCTCGTTAAGAATAGATTCAAGTGGGTTTCCCTATCTAACAAAGCTGTTATAAGTATAATAATGAGATATTTGTAGGAAAATGTTATAACAAAGTGCATTAAAATCCTCAACCTATCTCTGCGTGCAAGGCAACAATGTTTACAACATTTGGTTTGGTAACTGCTTATCTGCACTAGTTACCAAATAAAATACAAATATAAGTAAGAAAGATACCTATTTTATTGGTGTAAATATTGGATGCAAATAATTAGTTTTTACCCTTTTGGTTCTTCAAATTCCTTGACATAAGCAACAAAGGCAGTTTTACCGGAAATGCTATCTGATTCTTGCATATATCATTGCAAGAGTTATTGACACATTTACAGTCTTAGAGCAACATTCACTGTCTACAAAACATATAGCTTATAATAAAGCCATTTCCTACACTAACGAACGTGTATATTGAGGAATCATCACACTGTTCACCAAACAACTCAAGGGTATCCCTAGTAGCAGGCAAAGGATGTCATAACATAAGCTTCAATCCTAAAGAAGTTCAGGTCGGCTATATAAATCCTCATCGACCATGTTTCTCCCTTAGGTGAAGTATGTTAGGAAAAAGAACCTACGGAATACGAGGTAATTTGGAAGTTTACCAATCACAGTTTACTTATTTTATTAAAATAATAGAAACAATGAGGATAATAATTTTTCAGAATGCAAATTCTACAGAACACTCCCTGACGCTTGACCAACATTTACAGTTAGACTATTGCTCTATTCAGAAACCACAAATAGTCCGCATCTAAATTTAGAGCAGGAGGACATTTTCCACACAAGCAATACCAGTTTTATTATAGCACAAATTAATAATATGATCACACAACACAACTGAGGCAGGAAATTGCACAGTATTAAGAAAATCAAAATATCAGGAAAAAAAATAGTATAAACAAGAATAATTAATGGCAGAAAAGTCTTAAAGACATCGGCTGACAGGAAATATATCACAGTCAGTGCGGACCTATGTGTAATCTTGAAGGGTCATTGCACCACATAAATTAAACTTTGGCAGAAATTTTATATATGTAGGCGTATACCTTGAAAATGGTTAATTTACATCACTTGGCACCCGAACACTAAAAGCCCTTAGGGGGCACTGCTGAGCAGAATACACGTGCCCCGTCACGTTAAAATCCTGGGTCCACCTCTGATTATTTCACAACAAACTCCACCAATTAACTTAAGCTCCAAACTCTATGTCTCGGGTCATGAAGTTCCTTCTTCTACTTTTCTAGTTCACTCCTGAATGAGGCAAAAACGAGTCCTTCCAGCTCAACAAATTTGAATGATAAACCACTTTTGCAGCGGACTGCTGAATTTGGTTGGAGATGTAGCGACCCCTTTGGGAGGGTGCTACTACTTAGGAAACAAATTTAATTTATTAATTATAAAATATTATAAAAAGATATTAGTTCAGAATTATTTAGTAGCAGAAATAGGCCCATGCAAAAAGGTTCAAAGTGCAATATTTTTTTTTCTTTTTGAAAATACACCATAATATTATTTAAATAAAATACAATGTCAAAAATATTAATATAAGATGATATAACCCCTTTTGAATAATCAACAGATTTAAAGCAACTTCCTAACAAATATATACTTTCATTCAACATCACTACAAGTTTGTATTGTACATAAATTTCAAACTATCGGGTATATAAAAAAAAGAAACTAGTCCTCTCCTTTGTACATATTTATAAGACTTGAGTTACTGACACACACACTAAAAATAGCAAAATAAGTTTCCAAATTTAAGTTACAAGATTTTTGGTCTTAAAATCCAACAAGCATCCAAATAACGTACGTAATGTAACATATATATATTTATGTATATATCAGGTATATTCTGTATATCATTTATATCATGTACATCATGTCCCAAAACTATGCAAAACCAAGGTGCATATGCAAATGTGATCTCCAAGATCTCCAAAAAAGACTACTTCATTATGGCCATCTTCAAATTTCATCCCGAACATTACCTACGATAGAAAACTACTATCGCTAAGCACAAAGCTTAGTGGTGTAAAAACTTTAGGCTTGGAGTCATTAAATTCTCCAATTCCCCTCTTCAGTAATAGGTAGCTCAATTTAACATAATTTAAATCAAGTGAACAAATATATCAAACATATCAATATCAAACTTTGAAGTGTTTCCAAATACCAAAATATAATGTTCAAGAGTCAAGAAAGTGTATACTATCAATCTAAGAGAGTATACCAAATATTTATTTTTCGCCCAATATGTACGTCATGTCATCACACTAAGCATAATCATATATCAAGATGGACCGAAGCCCCAAATAAAGTAGGGTCAAAACCCAATATACAAGAGAATCAAGAACCATATTAAAGATGGCTTCCTAGTTCGTACTTAATACGGACAAGTTCCATAATTCAAGACGGACTACAAATCCAAAGTCAAGATGGCAAAAGATCCGAATCAAGAGGCATGCCAAGATGAGTGACAAAGTCACTGCCACAAGAAGGACAAATTCCCAACAAGAATTCAAAATGATCAAACAATCCGTACGAATGGGCGATTTTAGCAAATATCTTACAATACTTGATATACTACGAATATGACAATATAAATTGAAGACAAGAAAAATAAAATATCCAGTTATTTCCAAAATATTCCAGCAAGCAAAAAGTGTATAAGTTTATACACAAACCTCGGTGTTTTACCACAACACAATTCAATCACAACTTGGGGATGTTCGAATTGTCTACACCGTAAACAAACCAAATATGTCCACTTCCTCAAATA